>JAYKAV010000228.1:0-154255 GCA_035582835.1 Phoebastria nigripes | reverse complement strand
AGTAGACTACTTAGCAACAACTAAAAACATCAGTGTGTTATCAACATTCTTTTCATACTAAATCCAAAACACAGCACTAGGAAGAAAATTAACTCTATCCCAGCCGAAACCAGGACAATTGACAACTAAATTGAACCCAGAATCCCACCCCTAATTTAAAATCAGGTAAATTCTGAATGGTTTAATTTAATTTCCTTCCAATGTGCTTTTCTCCTCAGCACACCATCCTGCTAGGTTTTTGCCATCAGAAATGTTAATCTTCTGCTTCCTTCTCTTCACGACCATAAAGAGAGGAAACCGTGACCATACAATCTTTATGAGAAATTGGTCAAAATATAGTGAAGATCACAATGGATAACATTGTTCTTTGTCGGAAGCATAAAATGCTTTAATAATTACTTTAAACAGCATCTCATAATACACACTACACACTGTCTAGACAAAAAATTTGTACATACAGATATTTCATCCTATTATTAATGTTTTGGCAGTGTCCAGCAGCAGCCTATTCTTGAAGGTTTTTGTTTCTATTTTCATCCTTGTATATCATCAGAAACAATTAATGCTTTGATATGCCTAATCTGGAAGAAAATATTTCTTCTAGGAAATATTTTAACAGTCCATTAAGATTCATAACTTTACAGTCATTCAATATTCTCGTCTGTTTTAAAACTCAGTATATCCTTCAGCTTTTTTGACTGGCCCTGAATTTTAGATTTGGCAAATTTTGGCACTTTTGTAGAGTGTTTCTCCTAGCTATATCATTTCAGTTTAAATAATAATACTTAGGTTGTTAGCTCAAAGTTATTATCTTATTCTTTAGGGACTAGTGGGAAAAAAAATCTGAATTTTGAAATTTGTATTAACATTTTTAATTTGTTATCCATAATGGATTAGAGAGTCCTGTGAAAAGAAGTTGCAAACTTTCATTTTCTTTCAGGCTCCTATTTACACTGTGTAGTATTCACCATGATTGCTCATGGAATTGTACTTTACCTGCCACAAATACTATGCCCTTTAATAATTTCCTTCCTGGAAGGCATCTTAATACGGCATTTAGTGTATGATGAAATACTTCAGGAGCTGATTAGCTTATATTCCAAAAGGCAGCTGTAAAAAGGTAGTGTTAGTTTTTCCTACGTCTGTGGAAAACTGCCAAATCCTACCAGCATGTCTAATTTCCCAAAGAACGTAAACCTTAACAACTCAGTCAATATTCCCTCTGTACAAGGAAGCAGAAACGTTCCTGCTTTCCTTCAGGGACATGCTATGGGTAAAGAAGCAAAACTATCTAAGAAAGTTGTTAAAGAAATAATTCAATCTCTTGGCTCTTCAGGTGACGGGAAGAGAGCTTCAAATTCCATGCTCCAGTTCTTTCAGTTTCCTTTGTTAGGCTTCACTATGTTCAGAACATAAAAAAAATTTCAGACACTTCACTGAAACGCCTATGTTGGGAGCGCTAATTCTTGGGGTGCTCCATATAGTCAGTATGTATGCAACCTATGCAACCTATTTAACTAATCCACTTTTTTATATTTGTGGTTCAGCTTCGTAAGACGCTGTTTGGTCTCAGTTCCTCCTGGGCCTTATCCATTCTCTGTGACAGACTTCCATCATCTCAAACTTAGCCTTTATTCTGCAGGATGAGGTACAATAGCTGAAACACAGCCATGTATTACCACCTTGGTTGCACCTCAGGCAGGCTTAGTTCTCCCACAGGTATTGTGCCACATCTGTCAGCTACATAGGTGCAGTGGCTTTAATACCCTAAGGGAACTAAAATAGCAGCAGCAGACCAAGTTTATGCAACTGAATCCACCTCTATGTTGAGTCTATATCTGTCTTTGCGAGGCTCTTTGACATATGGTAAACCATTTAAAACATTTTTCCCCAAGGTAATTTCACTGTCCTTCAACAATTACTGCAATCAGTCATCCTGACTTTACACAACTTTGTGTTTGTTTGGCACACTATATATTTATTTGCTTTTTTTGTTTGTCCGTTGCTCTGAGCACTGTCTTTTCTTGGGATCATACCAGATGCCATGTCCATCACCCCATACCTGATCTCTGTTCTATGCCTTTTCTCCCATCTTTTCTTGCATTATTTTGCCATTATACTTGTTTCTCTGCAGATTTTGCCTTTAATTCCATTGCTGTTTCTTCTGTCTGTGAATACAAATTACACATATTCCCCAGTCAATATTGCAGGTTTTTGTAGCACTCTTTCATTGCACCATTTTTGTTCTGGTTACTTCTGAGAGGAAGAGAAGAACAGAAAGTGACTACTGCATAGTGTCTTTAGAAAATATGTTGGAAGCTCAACCTTCTCACAACTTTGAAAGGTACTTGCAGGAACAGAGCACAAAGCGCTCTGAAGAAGAAAGTTTAATTTTTATAAACAATGTGCAGTTAAAGTATTTTTCCTCTTATTTTAAACAGAGGTAGGCTGCTATTGCAAAACACCTTCTGCAGTTGAAAGATGGAGATAGGTGCTCCTAGAAGACAGCTCATCTTGAGCAGCTGCACTTCAATTCAGTTGCTGATGTGTAAACCAGATGCCCAGGGGTGCTCACCTGGCCTCCAGGTGCCATTTCAAAGGGGCCTGTGTCTCCCCTAGCTCCTGCCTAACCAACCTGGTGCAGGTGACTCAGGGCTGTAGAGCATTTCAGACATCTATTGCCTGTGTTGGTAACCTTATTGTGTCCACTTTAGGGTGAGTCCCCCCCTGGAAGTACCAATTCCTCTCTATTTACTAAAAGGAGGCCTAAATAATCACATTAGATCTTTCAAATGGTAAAAACTAGTAGGGCTGACATGTACTTCTAGCTGGTGGAATTGATCCCCACAGGAAACATCAAACTTAAAAGCAGCCCTAATTGTTAGAAGAAGGATTAGAATTATCTTAGAGCATTTAAAAAACACACATGACTCTTGGAAGGGATTAAAATCTTTTTGTTGTAGGATGTACAATGTGTGATGTAAGATGAGTTTTAGGCACTGGGAGTTAGAGATGCAGACTATCTGAGCAGGTCAGTTTCTAGCTGTCCAGTACAGCTTGACCGATGCCTCTGACAAACTTGTGGATTTTTTTCCCCAGAGCTCAAGCTAGGATTGTTTTGTGATTCAATCTTTAATTAATTTTTTCCCTTTAAGACCCATCAATAAAGGGACCAAAAAAAAAAAAAAAAAAGTGGGGTGAGGGGGCTTGTTTGGGCTGCTGTTTGCTTCTCTAATGTTCTAGCTTCTAGAGTTCCAGAAATGCTTGGTGTGCCCTGTTCAACCACCTAAATGCAAATGTCCTTTTACAACCTGTGTTCCTATTTTTCCTCCTGGAGTTGGGAGGTGTGGTTCTCCTTCGAACTTCTACTACTTCAGCTATTTTCTAATATGGGGGGGGGAATTTTTTTTGGAAGATCTACATCCAGATCTGGCCTGCCTAGATTATGGAAGGTGTTACACCTCCTATAAACCTATTCTCTCCCTATTTCCGTAATGTCTCCCCCTCCCCAAGGGCTTCCCCTAAAACATATTGTCGTGGTTTAACCCCAGCCAGCAACTAAGCACCACACAGCCGCTCACTCACTCCCCCCAGGTGGGATGGGGGAGAGAATCGGAAGGGTAAAAGTGAGAAAACCCATGGGTTGAGATAAAGACAGTTTAATAGGTAAAGCAAAAGCCGCGCACGCAAGCAAAGCAAAACAAGGAATTCCTTCACTACTTCCCATCGGCAGGCAGGTGTTCGGCCATCTCCAGGAAAGCAGGGCTCCATCACGCGTAACGGTTACTTGGGAAGACAAACACCATCACTCCRAACRTCCCCCCCTTCCTTCTTCTTCCCCCAGCTTTTATATACTGAGCATGACGTCACATGGTATGGAATACCCCATTGGCCAGTTGGGCTAGCTGTCCTGGCTATGCTCCCTCCCAGCTTCTTGTGCACCTGGCAGAGCATGGGAAGCTGAAAAGTCCTTGACTAGTAGGCTACTTAGCAACAACTAAAAACATCAGTGTGTTATCAACATTCTTCTCATACTAAATCCAAAACATAGCACTATACCAACTACTAGGAAAAAAAAAATTAACTCTATCCCAGCTGAAACCAGGACACATATGTAGTCCTTATTCAGTCTCATTTTCTCTCTGAGAAAACCATACAAATGCATACACATGTTCTTTTCTGAGTAACAGAGAGCACATTACCCTTTTGAAACAGAAATAGAACTTGAATTAAATAGGAAGATATTTACCAATTTAGCATTTTGCATGCTCCCTATGATATTTATGTAACTGATATTCAACTTTTTGCTAATTCTATAACTGCTATTTTTCATGGTTTCTTTTATCTCACTGGCATCTCTTACACATTGATGGATTTTCATTTTCCTCTGATTTTACTCCCTTTTAATGTTCACTTTATATTTTGACATGCTTGCTCTGATTTTCTTTCTGCAAAACCTTTCCTCTTTTACTCTGTGTCATTAGCAAAATACAAAATGCTGTAAGTGTAGTTTTATTCTGATTTTATATTAAGCATGACTAAGTGTTAGATTCATGTCATGAAAGACATAAGCCACACTTGTATAATCTCTATCAAGGAACACATCAGAAGAGAATAAAAACAATCCAGCACTGTTTGCTGTCTACTTCATAGGCATATATTTAATTAAGTTATGCTGCGCCTAAAATTCAAAAAGCTAAATCTTTTTGTCCTTAAATTAAACTCCCTGTGCTCTACAATGACCAAAACAAATAATCTATGACCTACAAACAAGACACTTGCATTCCCTAAAGATTTACTTCATCTTCTCCTCTAGGTTATACATCTTTGAACCTCTCTTTTCTGTAATGACCTTCTGGTGCTCATTAGCATGCTGATTACCATTAACACAGCTATAATGCAGCAATTTTCTTGGTGTATGTCGAGGAGAAATGCTCATCTGAATGCAGTCAAGGGACAAAATTAACTACATAAATCTACAGCACAAACTGGATCTCATCCAACTTTACATGATCTTCCTCCCTCTGCTAGGTGTGACATCATCATCTTGCTCCCTGCTGATGGCTTAATAAGTATCCCCAGGTTCCACACTATTTAATTTACCCCTTCTCTAAATTTTACAATTCCAGTGATAGCTGACCACCTTGCTGTGTTGTCTTTTAATATATGTTTACCTTTATTTTTTCTTCTGTCTCTCCTAATTAGTCCTCGAGTTACATATATGTTTATTAAACAAAGGTTATACAAATGTATGTGTATCTATGTGTATACCTGTGTTTCACTACTTTCAAACTTTGTGAAATAATTTACAGGGCAATGGAGCAGGATATTTTCTAGCAAATAATATATTTACAGAAGTAAGATTTTGGCTGAGATATGCATGTCCTGATTATAAAATAATTATTCTATATAAGAGGTGGTAAATACTGACCTAAGCGTGTTGGTTACTTTGAGTCTAAGAGACAACCTTTTCCCAGGAAAAAGTAGAACAGCTTTATAACTTGGTCTGAACTTTGTTTCAGAATGACAAACAAACGCAAAATCTGCTAATTTTTGTCACAGGGTGGTGTGGTAGAGAGTGGTGGACTGCAGCAGGAAGAGGATTCAAGCAATCAAAAAATCCAAGCAATCAAAAAATCATCTAATTCAATCAAAGGCACTTTTTTTTCTAAGTATTGTAATAAATAACAGTAAACCTCCACAGTTCTTTATATTTAGATAGATCTTACTTTAATTCAATTATCCTGAACTAATCTAATTTGGAATGAGGGGATTTAGTTTTAAAAGCGAACATAATTAAGAAACAAAMTGGCTTTGGATAAAAGAAGGAGATATTCAAAGAGAGGGAAAATGGGGCCAGAAAAATGATAACTAGCCAATGAGGAGGTAACTAAGAAGAAGAAGGAGAGGAAGAATCATAGAATCATAGAATGGTTTGGGTTGGAAGGGACCTTTAAAGGTCATCTAGTCCAATACCCCTGCCATGGGCAGGGACATCTTCAACTAGATCAGGTTGCTCAGAGCCCCGTCCAACCTCACCTTGAATGTTTCYAGGGATGGGGCATCTACCACCTCCTGGGCAACTGTGCCACTGTTTCACCACCCTCAGTGTAAAACATTTCTTCCTTATAGCTAGTCTAAATCTACCCTCTTTTAGTTTAAAACCATTACCCCTTGTCCTGTCGCAACAGGCCCTGCTGAAAAGTTTGTCCCCATCTTCCTTATAAGCCCCCTTTAAGTACTGAAAGGCTGCAATAAGGTCTCCCCAAAGCCTTCTCTTCTCCAGGCTGAACAACCCCAGCTCTCTCAGCCTTTCTTCATAGGAGAGGCGTTCCATCCCCCTGATCATTTTTGTGGCCCTCCTCTGGACCCGCTCCAACAGGTCCATGTCTTATGCTGAGGGCTCCAGAGCTGGATGCAGTACTCCAGGTGAGGTCTCACCAGAGCAGAGTAGAGGGGCAGAATCACCTCCCATGACCTGCTGGCCACGCTTCTTTTGATGCAGCCCAGGATACGGCTGGCTTTCTGGGCTACGACCTCACATTGCTGGCTCATGTCCAGCTTTTCATCCACCAGTACCCCCAAGCCCTTCTCCGCAGGGCTGCTCTTGGAGAAGTGAATCAGGATAAAGACCTGAAAAATGCAAATCAGATGGGAAGGAGGAAAGAACAAGAAGAAAGGATCCTACTGAAGGGTACCACAGTCCTGGTGCCACTGGTGTCCAGAGCAAGGAACTTGTTGGGATACTCAGTCTTTCTTGTTGACCTTGTATTAAAAGCTGTATCTTGTTGGCTCAGGTTTCCTGGGGCAGAGAAGGAAAAGGCTCTCAACCTGGCACTGAGTAAGGACTTGGCTGGAGTATGCATCCAGATCTGGGAAATGGGTAGTTTCCTGTGCCTCATGATTAAGATATGGCTAAAGTGAATAGTGGGGAAGAAAGAAGCTGTCAGGGAAGTGTATCTGTAGTACACCAAAAGGTCTTGTCCCCTTTCCTCCCTGTGCAGGGCACATCCCTCCTCTCCGATCCCACACTCTCAGGGGCTGCACTGCACTCCCATGTTTTGCTGGGGAAAGAGAGGAGCCAGGTGGAAGACAAAGAGGAGAAAGCAAGACATAACTTCAGCAGTGCAGTAGTGTCACCTCCTGATAAGCCTCTATTGCCTTCTGCTGTGTGTCTTTTGCATCATGACACTTTTGTGGTATTAGTATAACTTCTGTGAGCGGGGACCATAATTCACGCAAATTTAATAGACTCCTCAGGGCAGGATCAGTTATAAGTGCACCAATCCTGACAGAGGTTTGTTCAACGTGTTCTTAAAAACTTCCATTGATGGAGCTCTTATGGCCTCCCCAGGCAACTTAATCTACCACTTTACTGCTAGAAATGTTTCCCACATGTCTAACTGGAATCTCATAATTTAAGCCCATTAATCCTGACCTCTTTCAACATCTTTTATACAGTTTAAAAATATTACTGTATTTTTTAAATATAGTCTCCTCATTTTTCTCTCTACTTCACAACTCAGTTTTTCCAGTCAATGTTGCTACTCATCTATCTAGAATATCAACAGTCAAGGGGAACAACAGGCAGGAAATTAAAAAAAATGGTGAGTAAAATAGACACTACTGCAATGTTGTGGGATGAATTCTGACCTATGAACTGTAGAAGCATAAGCTGGCCTATGTGCCAGCTAAAGGTGAATCAGAGGAGTGGATATCTTCAAAAAGGTCAGAGAAATATCCCAAATGAGAATTAGAAGAACAGTGGATGAGCATGCTTTTCTACTGGCAAACTCTGAGCATCATTCATAGGAGTTTTGGTTAGGAAATCTTTACTTTTATAGCAGTAGTCTTCTCAGGAATGGGGGGGAATAATCCCAAAATAAAGAATTATAACAATTTTCAACTGCTTGAGAATCCAAACATCTTTCAGACCATTGTTCTTTGCCAAATTATGTTGAAACTAGCAACACAGAATGATAGAAATTGGTCAATGGATTCAGAAATTACCTGCGAGTCAGAGATACACAAAGGAACACAGATGGGCATACACCTGGTTTCCTTAAGAAATCATCAGCATCGCCCTCCCCTAAACAAGAGAGGCATGAAGGTCCA
This sequence comes from Phoebastria nigripes, assembly GCA_035582835.1. Taxonomy (NCBI): domain Eukaryota; kingdom Metazoa; phylum Chordata; class Aves; order Procellariiformes; family Diomedeidae; genus Phoebastria; species Phoebastria nigripes. Next base: position 146,140 of record JAYKAV010000228.1, on the reverse strand, counting down.
CTAAATCTATATGTCTGCCACAGAGACATCTGCATCCACCTTAGTCATGGTGGGCTCTCGTAGTTAACGGAGAGAAACAGACTTGTTTGGGATATGATTTCTCTCACCTATTTTCATGGCCTACTTTGTGGTGACATGAATCATTCCCTCCTTAAAAGTACCTCTTCCTTTCCAGGAACTGAAAAGGAAGGTCAGACAATAAGCTCCAGTGTAGATGTCTGCAGCATGTTAGGTTATGTGAATTCCCTGTAAACTGTGTATTTAGGCTGCCCTAGTCTCCATCTTCTGCCCACACACCAGACAAAGTCAGAAGAAAGGCCCTGACTCTTACATTGTATTTAAACCTTTGCTCAGTTCATCACTGTGTTGGAGGAATCACCCTTATATTCAATGCCTATGAGACAAAAACTCTTAAATGTTAATTTTGCTGCTCTTTGAGACATATTCATATGAGAAAAGTGTCAATGCAGTGACAACTGTATCTTTGGAAATGAGGTAACTGGCTATGTCATCATTTAAGGTTTATATAATGTTAATCTTGTACTTATTAGCATCTTATTAAATCCATCCATTTTTTATTTTCAGTATATGAAGAAAATCTCTTTATTGAGCTCACTGCAACAATGTCTAGAGAAATCTCCAATTGTGCTTTCCCTAGTACTTACTAAAAAATATCTTTCTGACCAGCTAACAAAATTATCTGTTTACCTCTTCCTCTTCTGCTTAGTGAAGTGTTGATCTCAGGGTTTCATTAAAATAGGAAGTTCATAGCAGTTTCTCTTTTAATTTGATGCAAATTCTTCTGTATAGACAACTTATCTGCTGTAAAAGAAGAGTCACGATGCAGTAATAAAAAGGGTGGGGCTTTCTGGTAAATATAGAACAGAAACAAAACCAGAAAAAAAATAGAACATTTTTGCCAAATATTGTTAACATGTGTCATGTTTAACAAGAAGTGTGAATAGCTTATTTTCCCTGCCTGATGACTGACAGTAGCCAGCAGGTAATAAATTCCCTTGTTGTTGCTAATAACACTGACAAAGAAAAACAACAATCAGTTTAGTGAACTGTATGAAAAATCAGAGATCGATATCATATTAAGTCATCTAGTCTTCTCATAATAAGTCATCTCATTATTCATTTGAGTATAAATGAAGATCTCATTAAAGTATAGGGTATCTAAAGATCAGGTGAGGTTACACCTATGGTAAGGGTTGTAAGACTCGRTTCCCAAAGATCCTTGCTGTATACCTGGCTATGTAGCACTGCTATATAACAAGACAAAGTTGAAGGATCTACAGCAGCCTCATTTGCACCTTTGCTTCCAAGGGATGGAAATTCAACACAAGGTTGGACCAGAGCTCACAGAAAGGGACCATAGGGAGTCACGGAAACTAGGATGTGCTGTAGCTTGAATCACGTCCTTCACTGTGAACTCACTTGTCTTTCTTGAAGTGATAAAACTGAGGGAAAGAGGAAGTCTTTGCTCTCCAAATTAATTTCTTAACATGGAGCTCTGGATGCTGTGATCCTGTGTGTTCCCTGATTTTAGATAGCTAGATCAAACATTATGAAATGGAGGGGGATTTCAAAAGTTCAGGGGCAAGCTGAGCATTAGGATCAAAAGAAGAGGAGGAAAATGCAGCCATACTTTACTTTTACAATAACAAAAAACAAACACTAGTGCACATGTGGTAACAGGGAGAAAAAGGCACTGCTAATGGCAATCAGCTTGTCCTACTGGTCCAAAGAATCCTAATTATTACATTTGGAAAAAGCTGTACAATACTCTGGAGGACCCAGTTACAGCAAGCTTAGCAAAAGTGTCTGCTGAGCAAATGCTGGCAGCTTTTCTGTCAGAGCCAGTGCTGAGGGCAGCTGGGGATGCACTGTTACTGACACCAGAAGACAAATTCAGCAAAAGACGTGGGTGCCTGGTCCCAGAAGTGGAGGGTGAGCCAGAAAAGCCTGCAGAAACCACAGAAGTGTCCGAGACACTAAGGCTGCTTGTGGTCTGGCCATAAAATTTACTTGGGGGACTAAAGTCTGTTGCCTGGGCATGGCTGAGCATCCAGGCATCACAAAGCCATTGAGACTTCACCAGTTGAGTTTCCTTTGCTTAAGTCCCTTGCTGGGCTTGACATCTTAGATGCTGGATCACATCTGAAACACAGTAGCAACCCTGAAATCCGCAGTCACAACCACTCTCTCTCACAAAATGTGCATTTGTCCCTTTCATATAATAAAATAATTCTTACAGTACTAGTTCAGAAACTGGGAGATCTCAGTTTAACCGGAGCTTGGCTTTACGGTGTGCAGCCTCACATCCTGTATGCGTGGGACATACAAGGAAGGGAGAGCACAGGTCTTCTTCAGTCGTGCTGTTGAAACTGTCCCGCTCTGCAGAAAAGTATTCAGTGTTTTGTAGAAAAGGAATAAAGGGGAAGGAGGAAGAAAGCAATAGTGAGAACATGACGCTGTTGCCTAAGCACTCCTCCTGGAAGTACAGTGCGTTGTTTCATCCTTCTGGAGGATGGGCTTCCCAGAAGATGTAATATCTACTCCCTTTATCCCAATTAGACTAATCAAGAGGTAGTTATCAGGCTGGGCAAACTGGGGCGGTTCAGACATGAGTAAGTTCTTGTCTATGAGCTCACTTCTGGTTTTATCTTGATATTATTACGAAATGTTTTTATTTGGGGGATCACCATTGTTGAAGAAATAAATCATTTTCAGAGGTAGATATATAAAGTGGATCTAAGGGTCCTTGCTTTTGTCTGCCCCTTTATTGCCATCTGGAATATGGTATCATATGAATGACAGCAGCTGCCCTGACCAGTACTGGGGTACAGCTGGATTGTGATGCAGAAGAAAAATGTTCTTCGGTCTCTAGGACTGAGCTCCTTCATCCCTGCTAGCCCTCCCCAAGCTGCATCTCAGCCTGCCCAGTCCCATCTCCAGACCATCATTCCAGGTACTTGTTCATTCTAAAATAAATTGAACCCTGAAGTGCTGCCTTTAGTGTTTTTGTTTCCTTCACCTCATGCAGACCTCACCAAGTGAGGACTACTGTGCGCTGGTGAACTGTAAACGTAAAGCAGGGCAAGTCAGCATTTCCTCAGAGGAACATCAGCGTTCTGCATTGATCTCGTACATATGCATCCTACAAAATATGTTCTCTCTCTCTTTCCCACTTTTTTTCTGCTTAGCAAAACCAAATCTTAGCCTTTTTTATTATTATTCTGATAAAGACATACACATTTAAGATCTCATTATTTATTAACCATTTGTTTAATTTCCTTCAAATCTTGTGGGAAATTCTACCTCAGATGCAGACATCATATAACATTATGAAGCAGATATATATATATATAAAATATATATTTAACTTACATTTGAAGATGAGGACCAAAATCAGACATGCACACTGGAAATGAATTGCAATTTTAAATATGGATAAACTACTGTTTCTCCATAATCTTATGTTTGTTTGCTAGTATTAAAGGATTAGGTGCTTGGGAGATATATGAGCTTCAAAGTACAGATTATATATATATAATGCAAGTAAAAAGAAGTTGATATGAACCAAATATACATGAAGATCTAGGAACTGAAGGAAATTTATAAGGGAAGCAAAAGGGCACAACAGAAATCTGTGATGAGTAGAATTGAAGATAACGGAAAGGAATTTTTGAAGTGAATCAACAAAAGAAATCGTAACAAAAGTAGTTGCATGGTACTACACAATGTGAGTAGTAACACCGAAAAGGCAGAAACATTCGATAAGCAAGTCTTTTTATAGATGAGAAAAAGCCACATGATATAGTCTTTTTAGAGGATGATGAAACACTTTCCAGCCCAAAAGCAATTCAATTAAAGCACAGATACGAGAATTATCAACAATAAATCAACAGGTGACTTGCATGCAAGAATTTTAGTAGGTTTCTAAAAGAGGAGCTCCCTGGGCCATAGGTATTGTCTTTTCAATAGCTCTTTACTTTGAAGTTCAAAATTCATAGAGCAAAATCTAAAGTAAATGGCTGAGATAGATAGATAATAATAGACTTATTGTCCTGTGCAAAATAACAGATTATATGGAACTTCATTAACAAAGAATTAAAGCACAATAATATAATTAATGTAAATCAATATGGGCTCTTGGAAATTTGGTCTTGATACTGTAATGTAATTTGAAGTTTAGTTACTAAAGGTAATTGTGTGAATATAATACACTAAAACTCCATTGAGGCATTTGACTTGGTGACTTGTGTCATTTTGATTATGAAATTAGAACAATACATTATATAGCACCAATTAAATAGATTAAAAACAGGCTAATTGATAGCTCTCCAGATGTAATTGTAAATGACTAATCATTGTTGACTGGCTACATTTCTAGCTGAATTCCAGTGGGTTTAGTTCTATTTAACATTTTTATCAATGACCTGGAATAAAATATAAAATCATCACTAATAAAGTTTTCAGATGACATAAAGATGGAGGGAGTAGTCAATAATGAAGAGGAAAGATCATTGATGCAGAGTGAAATGAATCCCTTCTGGCCTCAACCTTAAGGCAAGAAAACAGTGTGTATTTGAGCACAAGCATGCAGAAAAAGCAGCCAAATTTGGATTATCACAATGGGGTTAATTAATGACTGGAGCATGGTTTGTGGCTCATGTTGTATGGAAGGAAAACAGTTCATATGACACTGTTTTAAAAGACTAGGTACAACTAGGCATCTTGTCAAGCAGCAGGCAAGCTGAACATGCAACATGCAAGTCTTGGTCACCTTTGATAAGGCATCAGGAGCCCTCGTTCTGACTGTGACGATATGCGTAACCATCACTGGTGGAACCCAGTTCTGTCTTCTCGCGAACAAGAAGCAACGTTTATCCACCTCCTRTGGTTACATATGTGACACGGAAATGAACACTCTCCTAAAACACATCACTTGTGTGATTTGTCTGAGGTTAAAAAGGACGGACAAGCATCCGGAGAAGCTGATCTTCTCAGTTAACATGCTTACTAGGTCAACATATGGGAGTTACTTTGATCTCGGCTCATGCAAGATATCAGGAAAAAGAAGCCTCCTATTAAAATTTCATGTCTTGTAATTAATGATCCCTTTCATAAAATTGCCTCTAATATCTTTGAATCTTAGACAGACTGAGTCTACCTGCAGGGAGAATTTTCTTTGCAGAGATGCATGGAAGATCATAAATTACCCTGTTTTAGTAATTTATTGGGTCTTCAAGGGGCTAAAACTTCCTTTTTCTAAAGAGCAGAATTCAAAAGAAATTTCCTACTGTAATGAAATTAAATACGGAAACGTTAAAGATCTGCAACATAGTCAAGTATTTTATATACAATGTCTCCCAATGAAACTTTGGATCTAAGGAAATTTGTTGTAAGATTTATTGTTTACCGTGCCAAAAAAAAGAAAAAGTATACAGCTTTCAGTATATCATAATGTTCTGGTTAAGTTCAAACCTGCGATATCAGCTGACTGTCCAAAACTTATCCAGACAGTGGTTACAAGAAGAAATTAAATTAAGTAACACTTGCGGTATATACACACACTGAAACAGAAGGGAGTGCCCTTACAAACAGAAATCCAAGCTGCAAAGCAGCTCGCAATAAGCAGCTATATGTAACCCCCTCACTGAAACTGTATCTGTAAGAAAGGTGCTGTGAAACTCAAACTACCCAGTGATGAACAGGCAGGAAGCTGGTGCAGGATGCGGCCACCGCAAGCAGACACCTGAGCAGTGCCTAGACGTTAAGACCCCAGCAGAACCATCTGAAGGTCCATGCCCAACTTCCCTAAGCTGCCAGTGAAGCAGGGGCTTGGGTACAATGCGTCGGATAAGCACTCAGGATCTTTCACCACAGGCTTTCTGAGACAACTGCCTTTCTCCCTTTACCTGTAGAATATATAATAATTGATGAATCCCCCTATAAAATCAAGGAGTAGCCTTCAGAGAAATATCTGCTTTACATATACTAGGCACCTAGGTTTCTCAACCAATTATAATGCGGCTTAAGCAATTGTGCTAATGACTTTGATTTGCTAAACATAAAATTTGGGTGGAAATCAGATCTTGATCCCAGGCTGCCTAGATCCCCCTTGCGTTCACAAGTCTGAAATTACTTTCTGCTAATACACTCTGCTACTGGCTCTCATATTTATAAAAGCTCTTCAGAAATGTCAGAAAACTCTAGTTTGGGGCAGATCTAGAGTGAAATATTTATGACAAGTTACAGCCGAAAATTTTCTCTTTCGTTTCTTTTTTAATGAGATTAAATGATTATTAACTCTAAGCCTATTGCAGCTTCAGATAAAGTAAGGTTCCCCTTTTCCACTATTGACTCACTGGCCAAATTACACTAGTACTGGTTTTCATTTCCAGTTATTTAGAAGCTAGAGATCAAAATTCTTTTTTCTTTCTTTCTTTTCTTTCCAGCTGTGTACAGTCTAACTACTGGTGCTATCGGATTCAAGGAGATGTTCCACTGTTACCTCTCAAAGGCAGCCAGAATTAATATTCCAGTTATTTTTTCATATTCTCACAGAGCAAAGCCTTCTTAGAATTTTTTCTTGTGCTTCTAAACATACAAAGACTTGTGAAGAATTTATTCAGCTCAGATAAGGTCGGGTGCATCCTAAAAATTACTGTTGTTATTTATACACTGTTTTGCATTGTGTAATTGAATTTGGTGGTTGCAAAGGCCTTGGAGATTGAAATTGTTTGCTTATGTATTCACAAAATGAGTGTTGGAAGTGCAAGTTCGCCCAGCTAGCCTGAGTGGTGGGCCTCAGGAGAGGCCTGCTACAGGATTCAAAAGAGACTATGGTCTTCAGATCCAGAAAATTCCTGGGTTTTGTGAGATTAAGTGCAGAAATCGCAACCAGAAGCTCATATTAATTCTTTCCAGTGTTAAGTGTCTAACTTAGAGACATAGCTCCTCTTGTTAGTCCACACAGTTGCAGGGGGGGAAGATAGGCAACCACAGGAGGTCATGGGCAGAATCACCCTGTGTGTGTCCGTCGACCGTGTGGGGCATCCGGACACCTCACTCACACGCCTAACATCATATCTTCTACCTTCTGTGTTAAAGTGCACCAGAAGCCCCTTCTGGGTTGTTGTGAGAAACAACCTTCAGATGTTAACCAGGTCTCAGCTACCGCCGAGATGGGCAGAAGGCACTATAGCCCGCTATTAGTCCCCTGGGCCATCTGGTCCCCAAGAGTTAGTTTAAGCTCCACACTGACCTTTTCATTCAGACTACAAGTTTCTCAGAGGTGTATCAAAGCTGGTAGCTGAAGTGGCAAACTAATCACTTGCATGTAGTGCATACTGCTGCAGGCACTGGGGTGATAAATCGTCCAATTTTACTAAGCAAGGTTGCTCGGATAAAAGAGACTCACAATAAGGGTATATACAGCTGTCTTTGTTATGGACTAAATGATAACAGGCATGGTTCTGATGCTTTTTTGTTTTTATTTTTAATTGTCAGAGTCTTTCTCAAAAAGGGAAAACACCTTCAGTGAAAAGATTTTAAAAGCTGTAATTTGCATAAATATTTTAGATCATTTTTGAAGTAACAGCTGTCATGAAAGGCTGTATTTCCATTTGTTTACTAAAATAGGAAATCATTACCATTTTGATGTCCCCTGAGAATTGAAAAATACATATATAAACATAGAGCAGATTAACACGAAGAATGAGTGTGTGTCCTTGTATTCACAATGGCTGAGCTGTCCCCACTGCAGCTGGGAGCCATAAGTTTATACTTTCACATTGGCCTCCATGATAATCTCACTTTCATATTTAAATTATTTAATATTTTAATTTTCTCTCAAAGCAATAGTTGGAGCTGTATATTCCTTTCTAACCTATGACTATGTCCCCTCACATTCAGGTATTCAGAATATTTGCAGATAGTCTAATATTTTTTTCCGTTTTTGTAAATTTATTTATTCTGCATGTCAAAATGTTTTTCACACATGCAAAACATACATAATGTATAGTTTAGCTTAGTTGTAATAAGACAACAAAATTATTWGTGCTGAAGCCCCAGATATGTATTACTGAGCATTACAAGACATGCTGGCATACGCAGTATCAAACTTACGTGAGCATCCTCTCATAAAAGTTGCAGACAAAGTAGACAGGCTTCATTTCAGGTTTGTCTGAGATCTAAGTCTTTATTCAAAACAGTACATGACACTGACTGAAATTTCTTTTACTTTTTTTATGGCCATGTAAAAATTAGATATGAAGTCTAACTAGACATTTTGTCTGCTTTTAAATTCATTGTGGATAAAGAATTACCCATTCAGGACTATTTCTACCATCGTTCCCCACTTACCAACTACCATCAAACTAATTCATTTCCAGAGAAGACGGTATCAGAAAGATGGTACAAGGCCAACACAATCCTTTGTATGTTTTGGTTCCACAAAATCCCTTATGTTTCACTGAAACAAAACATTATGCAGATATAATCTTAGCCCCACACTCATTCCATTTGAGCTCCAGGGAGAAGTTTGCATCACCAGTAAAGTTTTTAGGTCCGTCTCAGCTGCTGATGCTATTGCCACATTGATGGGACCCTGGCAACTAGCTTTGTTATGATGGCACGGCAACCAAATGTATACATGCCAGCCTTGTGCCTATACTTGTATCAATACCTGAGCTGGTGTGATTACAGCAATGACTGCAGCAGCACAGAGCTCAGGACAACCTAAATGCTAGGAATTTGCCCAAGGTTGATTTGGACTCCCTTCTGCCATAACTACGTAACTCCTGGCACAAGAGCCAGCTGTCCCAAAGCCAACTCAGGGAGCTCCTACAGTAACTTCAGTCATAATTTTTGTTGTGGTATAGAGACATGCCTTAGGTGTCATTTAAAGGGTCATAGATGGCAAATATCCCTTGTAGTAATAAGGATTTGACTCATAGTTTCTGAATCTGTAGGAGTCACTGCCATGCCATGTGTTCAGTGAGGACCAGATCTGGAAAAGTTTTGCAATGTCATGATGCTCAGTGACACCATGTTTACCTTTCATACACCAGCTCCCTGCATAATACTCACAAAACCAAGTTATGCTCTGAAGTTTTTTCACAATGGGGTGGGAAATGCTCAGTCTTTGAGATTAGGACTCACAATAGCAGCATATTGGTAAGTTAAATGGAAAAAAGGGGGAAGAGTTCAATGCGTAAAATAGCCAAGGGGAAGCACAAAAGGGAAAGAAATATTTGAAATCCTATCATTTCCTGGAGTTAGACACCTACACCAAGAAGTGACTGTGGGCACCGGGGACCACTGTCTCACTCTTTACCCTGCATTGCTTATGTCCCTTAGGGGAACAATAGCTGGCTGGCTTTTTTCTCCCAAGAGCAAAGTGGAGGAAGTTTTGACCTATGATGGTTGGGGCACTCACCCCAGACAGGTTCTGTGACCTCTTCAGCTCCTGACCAGCTCTCAGCTGCTACAGAAGGTGTTACTCAGTGTAGCCAACTGTGCAAGATTCAGAAACACTTAAAATGGATGTCAATCTGAGCTCAGATGTGAGGCAGCATAAATCTGTTATCAGTAATAACAACATCAAAGTAAAATGGGGGAAAGGATTAGGTTTCTCTAGGCTACCGTGCCTGCAGCTGTTTATACAATGACTCTTGATGCATAACGCATAAACAGTCACTGGGATACAGAGGTCCATCTTGTTTTCTCTCTTTCTAAAGTTGATACCTCACCAAGAGAGAATAGAGAAGCAGCTCTCCTGGTCTCAGAGGAAAGGAAAAGCTGCAGAAACAATGGACAGGATCTGGACCAGCTAACCCCTTTCGAAATATTTTGTAACTACTAGTTAGTGAAGCGCATGTGCTGCAGTTCCTCATATAGTCACTGGAGAGAGACAGTTCTCTTTGAAAACACTCAAGAGTGTGAACCACCTGGACTGCTTTTACTCTGCTCCAAATAAAGGAATAATGGGACAATTGCATTTTCCCGTAAGTTTTTTTATGCCATCTGTACCAGATTACATCCCTAGGATTCCACGTGCACAATGTTCTTGCTATTTACATTCTGTTGCTTAGACTGGTTCTGCAGCAGCATGAGAACATGACATGGAAACATCAAGCAAGAAGTCAAGATCAGCAAATGTTTAAGAGAGAAAGTTGTGCACAGGAGCATATAGAACAACTAAAAATATTCATTGAACTACTGATATAGTCCAGGCACAAGGCTTTTAGCTGCAATCTTCACCTTTGTGGCTCTATTAAAAGTTGCACATTGACTCCACTGAAGTTGTTGGGTTTTTGTGCAATGTCCAGTGTAGGTAGGAGGAGGGAACTGAATCAACAAAGATAACAGAGAGTTGGAGAAACACATTGAGGTAATTTGAGAAGGTAAATGGCGATATAAAAATGTTAGTGTGTCAAGGAAGAGAATAGCTATCCTGCAGGGAAGGAGAACAGTGCAGGGAGAAAGGAGAGGAAAAGAGAAAGGATGAGCTGAAGGTGAGCTGAAGGCCTGCGGCCAAGGTGAACGAGGCATTTGTGTATGATAACGAAGTGTGACCTACAGGCTGGAGTGGTAGTTTGGTATGCTCTGCCTAGGAATGTATACAACTTCATAGGATTTTTTGTCATGTGTCTCCAGACCAGTCTGGCTTAATCTTTCAGGCTGAAGGATCTACTTTGATCATGAGTAGGGACTGGGGTTTGGCCCTGAGTTTCTTTTGGCACCTGAATCCTCTTCACAACCACACAGAACTGAGGCTGAAGTCTCTTGTTTTAAACACTGAAATCCCATAAAACAAGAAAATCTGTTTTGATATTGAAATCACCTTCCAGGCACAGTTTCCTGTGAAGGAAAACTTTTCTGTGAGAAGGGTTCCAGATAACATGGTTGTCATCAACTAATGCTGATGATTAGTGCTTGTCCAGAATGTACTTTCTTCTTAATTAAAAAAAAAAAAAAAAAATTATTTGTTTCAAACCTCCATAGTTTTCACTTCAGAATTTTCAGTTTTTCTTAGGAAACTGGTATAAAATATAACAAGAAGAATGCTCTTTCACTCCTATGATAGTCTGCAGGATAATTTAAGCGTAAAAAATGTAGGGAAACGGCCAAGCCTTTTCAAGTGGTTTAAATAAGCCTAATTCATATGTGTTATAAAAAGTATATGATCTCTACACATAAATAAAGTTTGAAAGGGTACATAATTTACAGACAGGAGGCCTGAAGAAAGCATGTCTAAAGTTGGTCAATAGTCTCTCAATCTATATAGACTTCGTAGTATTGGTGCGTCTCACCTACAGTTTCTGTTAGAGAAGTAAAAATTTTTCTACAGTGATGGTAACATGAAAGGAAACAAATAATTGGATGATACAGCCTGTGTATATTTACAACTAACCTTCCTGTAAATACAAACATTGAAATATCATTTTACTGAAATTCTTTGCCATAAACAATAATGTCAATCTGGCCTTGGTGCTTTAAAATATAGACTGAATCTGCTATGTGCACTATTTTATCGAAAATTTATTTCAATAGATCAGGACAAAGTCTGGTGACATTTACACAAAGTATGTTTGGGAGAGGGGCATACTAAYAGAAAACAAAATTTTACTTCATTTTTCAAAAAGAAATATTTCAGACTAGCAGTTGAAAATGATAGAAAGAAAGAAAATACAATTTGATGTAACCTGGAGTATAAAATGTTACATTCAATTAGAAAATATTAGGAAATGAACACACGGGGTGTGCTGATTAAAATACTGGGAAAGTTACAATTTCTTGTGTCCTGACATGTTTTGTTATGATAAAGGGTTGGCAGGGTTGGTAGGAAAAACTTCTTTGCACATTGTATATAAACTGCACAACCTTTGCTGTATCAACTTTATGCTCCAATAAACAAGACAATAATGACAAATTATCAAAGCAGTCCTCAGATGTGACCCTCAATTGGAAGAGCAGCAATTTAATGAAGACAAAAGCTAGGTGAAAGCTGCTAATATCATTTACTGATAAACAGATTTTCTCAAGAGGCTCCTAGCTCAATCCCCTGAGGCCCCATAAACCTGCATAATTCCATTTAAAATATTGTGCAATTCACTAAATTAGTCTTTGAACATCCTTACTATCCAATTACGAAGCCCCAGCATGGACAGAATAATGAAATTTTTCAAACTGTGGAATGCATGTGGTCTTAACAAACTTATGACAAACACTGAAATTAGCTTTCAGTTTTGAAGCCAATGTAGACTATTGCTAATGCTTCAAGTCAGAGATAAAACAATAAAACACTATTGCAGTGGTTAAGCAGGATGTAAAGAAAATAAATCTTTGACTTACACAGAATTCTCAACGCAGCCTACCTTCAGGAAAAAAAAATCATAAGAACTTGAATGATGTTTTTGCATTTGCAAGCTATTTGGCCTGCTTAAGTTCTAGTAAAAGCTTTACTGAATAAAGGGTACAAAATACCTCCTGGACAGTTTTATCTTCCAGGCAGGCAGAAAAAGGCGAGAGTTTCAGAAGTGAAATTTATTTCTGTTCAAGCATTGCAAGCTGTATTATTAAAGTCATTTGTCATGGTTTGAATATTTCTGCCTGATTCACCATTAAATTGGCCTTCTAATTACCAACTTTGTCATGAAAAGCAGTTGGGCTGCTTCATTCACCAGAAAACTTCAATCCCTTAATAATAGCTTGGTTCAAATAGTGTGGGAAACATTGTTATGCTTAAAATCTAAAATGGATAGGATAGACATTACAAAAAAAAAAAAAAAAAAAAATCAAAACTGAAACAGAATCCATTAATGATGGTTTCAAATGCTACCCAGAGAATATTTAGAATTTATTTTTAATGAAAGATTTATTAATTTGGATGATAAATATTTTACCCTTTAAAAATGCAAATTCATTTATTTTGAATGTATATACAAAACCGAAATGAATCCATGTAAGTTAGGGCAGTGAATATTCACTTAGACAAAAAAATCATGGTCCCAATTCCAAATGTTATAGAGGCTCAGGACAATGTACAGAAGTGTTTGTGCAATTATTTGTCAAATTTGTGCATCCATTTAGAATGATCATGCATGTTGATGTTGTAACTGCACTTATAAATGGTTAGGCAGATATCAAACTGCCTTCACGTATCAGATATTCTCATGAAACTGTGATAGTGACATTGTGCATGCAGTTGTGAATGACTGACTTTGATAGCTGTAGCATGCCAGGCGCTTCCCCTTGCGGTTCTGTACAGTGAGCTCTCAGCCTCGCTGGAGTTCAGTTTATATGCCAAATCATATTTAAAGGTGTTTTTAAAGGTGAATGTGGGCTTTATTATATAGATTTCACTAAACAATAAAAATTTTGTCTTTTCTCTGTGACAAGCATTTTAATCACATGAATCAGTCCACATATAATATATAGCCTATATATTTACATGCAGTCTACGTCTGTATCTATCCATCTCTATATTTTTTTTAACATTTCAGTTACCACTAATCTATCTCAAAAATTTAGGAAGCTGAGGATTAGTGCCTTTTTCTGTAAAACAGATACTGATTCTTTGCAGAATCTCTTTATTTTGCAGAATAAGTCTGGAAATCTTGTTAGTGTAGGCTTTTAATCAAGACTTGGTATCATTCTATTGTCCTTAGGCCCTTCTCGTCCTAGCATAAAAAGAAAGATTTGCCACTCTAGGTTATGGCAGTAATTCTATTAGTTCCGATAGCTCCCTTTCAACATTTGACAAAAGATSAGGTAAAAAACCTTCTCAGTGTACCCAAACAAAAGATGTAAAACTATGTTAGCTGTATCTAAACCCACACTGGGATATCACGTTGACCCTGTCTTCTAAGGGAAATATGACATTCGCTTAAAACAAACATGCTTTAGCAGGAGTTAAGATGACTTGGGTCCTTAAAAATCAGACCCACCTATTAGGTTGCTCAGATTTTTACCACTGTATCCTTCCTTGACAAGTGAGGCAGGTCTGCCAAGCAAGTCAAAAAAAAACATGGGTATGGGCATCAGAAAGGGTGATAGGATGAGGAACCAAAAGGCAAACTAAACTGTAAGGATTTTCTATCTTTATTACCCAGGACTGTTATTGACAACAWAATGATGTGTCTGAGACAGCTGAGCAACAGGAACAAGCAGAAGACAGGGAGGAACAGATACTGAATAGGAAAATATGAAGATGAATGACCCTCTGTTATTTCTTTCTGTATTTTCTTTAACAAGTATGTTTGGGGCCAATGTGCTTATGAAGCACAATGCACTCTCTTTTCTGAAACAACAGTCGTAAGTGAAATGAATGCGGAAGAAAACACACTTACAAAGGTGTTCAGGATCTCAGTCAAAAAAAGTTAAAGTTCTTCATGTTTCAGAAATTTATGAAATGAGAAAGCCTGAGAGTACAGCTCCTAGGTCAGGATGCGTAATAATCCACTGGCTAGTGCCCTGGGGTGCTACAAGAAACCTTAGGTCCTTCTGCAGACTGTCTCAAAAGCCTGTGGGATGAAATATTTTGCTTTGACTACAGCTGTACAGGGCCCTTAATCTGGGTATCTCCTCAGCTACAGACTGTGAATCCATATCTACTAATGACAAAAATGTCATGGAGACATACCAACGGTTTCTGCAAAATCCTTCTGTTTCAATAAGAAAATGTACTTAACTGCAGGGTACTTTCACAGAGGATGTTCTCACTGACTGTTGTACGTGACCCGGGGGATTATGTGCAGGAAATTGGTGCAGATTACAAGAAATTACAAATAAGTGAATGAGAAATTTGGAGTGCTAGCATGAGAAAGAATGGATATAGGGATGTGGTAGTAGCAAGCCTTCAGAAGATGACAGCGAGATACACACAAAAAAGGAAGAATAAATAGACAAGGACCCTACATGTCTGAGAACCGACAAAGGATTCAACCTCTCGGATTTCTGTCTGTCCTTGCCCAGTATAATCCTCTTTCATAGTCCTTTTCCCCTATCCCACTGCACGTCTCCATGAAATGCAACAGGAGTTGTAGTTTGGTAGCTCTGCTAAACTGCGTTTCTGCTCTTCAGAGTGAAGTAGTAGCTCAAGTTAATTGCTTCTGGGTTGCCTATGTGACTGTGTTTGAATGTAAGTCATTTGCCAGYTTATGTCTGAGCATCCTTGCTAGGGAGGGCCGTAGGTCTGCTCTGGACTAAGGTCAGCACATGAATCAACATGGAGGGGACAACTGGCTAGTTTGGGCTATAGTGCAACTTTGAGACCTCAGCTGATACAACACAGAGCCAAAGAAACCAGTATATCTGCCAGCAAAGCATAAATGGAGAATGTAACTGCGAAACATAGCTTACTGCAGGCAGGTTGCTAGCATATCTGACCAGGTGGCCAGAGAATGCCTAAATTTTGTCACCTGAAATACAGAGATCTAGATGAAATACAGAGATCTAGAGAAAATCAGGGAATGCATTATCCTGCAAAAAATTGCTTCATATCTGTTGGTTTGTTTTTGTTTTTTTTTATTGTGGCAAAAGTATCATAGCAGCATCCTGGAGGAGATATGCTTGAGGTCTACACTATGGAGAAAAGGGGAAGATCAAGGGAAGAGAGAAACTTAGAAGAAGAAAGAAAATAGACACAAAGACCTTTCTGGTAGGGATGCTGTCTTTGTACAATGTCAGCACAATGGTGTCCTGACTATTATCTAGATATCAGCCTAATACAAATGATAAATTAAAATTATAACTAATAAGACAACAATGGTGGAAGGAAGACATTCTCAGAAATAAAACATATTGCCATGATTGTAAAAGATTAACATTTTTCTTATTAAATGATGAGCTTGCTTTTTAATATCAGCATTATAATAGACTATACTATGAATCTCTTTATCATACCTAAAGCACTGTTAATTCATCTTTCATGAATACATTAGAAGAGAGGGTTTTCCCATAGGCAAACACATCATACATATTTGCAAATGTCTTACATAATGATGCAAACACTATGCATAGAGAGTAGCCGTATTATGGTGAAAGAGAGAAACAGCACATGCACAAAAAAGACTTTCATTCAATTTCATTAAATACTTAAACCGACAAAATAAAGTAAGTCCAATTTGCTGTATATAAATCTTGCAGGCAAGGAAAAGGCTGCTGCTTAAATTTATTCTTTAGTTTAAATTCAGCTATTCATAATAAGGAGTTGACGACTGTAGATAGAACAAATGATTTGTTAACATGTCGATTGCATTTGTTCTTAAAATAAAACACTGCTCATTTTGCAGTTATATCTACCAGCAAATTCCTAAATATCTTCTTATTTGGGAAACAGTGCATGCACCATACTCTGCTTTAAAAAATCTTATTGATATACTACAGTATGGAAATTAAATTGGAAATCACAGCCACGGACACAAAATAAATAGTAGTCATTTTATTTAGCTTGTTACCATCTAGTCTAGTCCAAGAATATTACCTTAACGGCAGACTCTGAATTCATGAAGAGTTACATAAGGGCCCTGTTGTCAAACATAAAAACAACCCATTTAGTGCCTGTTTTGCATCTACATAGGAAGTTTTCTTTCATTATCCACCAGCCCCTAGATCTTATTACAGCCATTGTTTAATTTGTGCTCTGTTTTACACACGACACTTGTACAGGCCTCATGGGGCTGCTGGTAGAAGTGTGGCTGTCTCCTTCCCTTGTGTCAATTCTTTTGTGAACCTTTATAATTAGCCACTTAACAAATTGAGGAAAATGAATCTGTGGTTGTGAAGTGCTTATTGGTGCTGAGTCAACCATATGACAGTCCAAGCTGATACCTAAAAAGTCATGGCACTCAGCTGCCTAAAGGGTTAACAAAACCTCATTATGGTAGGCTAATACATAGAAATGAGGTATGCCATCACCAAGAGAACCTAGAAAAGTTAGAACCATTTTCTTCAGTTAAAATACATACAATTCTTTCAAAATGAAGGACTTCAACTCCAGTGTCTTTCCAGGAGGAAGTTACCAAATTATACAACACAGTGAGTCGCATATCCATGGCTCAAAGCCTATGCTGGCCAGCTCTCAGCGTTTTATCTATGGGACTTTATAGGCAGAATGTCAACTCAGCAGTTGTCTCGCGCAGAGAAAAATGTGTCCCAGCTTTTAGGAAGTCACATTTCCCATGTTCCTGTAAGATGCACCAYGATTAATTTTCTGACATTGGCTTGAATAAGTAATGTTATTTTTAACAAAAATATAGCCTGCACTCATATACACTTTTTCCCTACAAAATATTCTTTTATTTACCTTTGCAAAGTACTTTAGTCTTTTTTGCCTCTTCAATTGAAAAACAATATCTTGTTTCAGTTTTTAGTAATCAAAACCTGACATTTTATTTTCTGTGTTTGGCTTTTTTTGGGTATGTGCAAACATGATTTCTTTAAAAAAACTAGTGGAATTTTTTTGGTCAAAAATGTTTTTTTAACTGGGATTTTTTAAATTGGATTATTGTCTACTGGTTCTATTGTCAATATAGTAAAAGGATTTCAGGGTGTTAATTTCATATGCGTAAATATACATATATATATATACACACACACTTATGTGTTAATACATATCTGCAGATGTCCACCCAGAGTTCACCATGCTTATAGCTATTAATGTACCTAAAGATRTGAAAACTTATTTACATGAAGTGCATTTTACTTACTGCAGAAGCAAACTTTGAACCAGGAGTAGGAATCAGAATCTGCCCCATTCTCAGGTGAGTGATTTAACTACTGAGCCCAATTAGTCATGACATCTTCTTCCTATGTAGTGGGAGGACACCAGTAAGGGAAGTGGAGCAAGCCCTCCCCCCTTACACTGAACAGATGGTTGCTCATTGATTAGGGCGTCCCTTGAGAGATGGATACGGTGGGTTTGAACCTCTGCCAATGGAAGGGAAATTAAATCCACGTCTTCTTTAAAGTAGGTCCTTCTAGCCACCGGAAAGGAAAGCTGCACTGTGAAGATACTTTGCAAGAAAGACTGCTCTTTGAAAGGGATCTAACACAGTTAGCTGAATCTGGAAAGATTTCAGGCTGTGAATTCAGGCTGATGTTGGCTCTTCATTGAGCAGGGATCCTGAGCTGCTGGGATATAAAACACATTCCTCTTCTATGCATTTCGGATTAGCCAGCCAGAGCAATGTGACACCCAGTAAACTGGCTCTGGTGATTGTCGATGTGATCGCACTGTTGATTTGAAGTGTTTAACCTTGTCTAGGTACACTGTGAGGGGTTTAAATCCAGAACATGGCTCTGTGAATTTCACTTCAAGCTTTTATATTTCTGAATTTTACATTTCCAAAATGGTTTCTATACTATGGGAAAGCTCACCAGCAGTGAATTAAGTTGTGGAAGCATTCGCTTATCTCTGTATATATTGTGTTGATATGGGCAGCCCCATACCAACACAATATATACAGATTTTAAGAACAAACACCTATATTTGAGTAGGGTGGTGAAGAAAGTATTTCTCTTCAAAGGTCCATCTAGAGCAGCCAGAGATGTAAATCTTAGTAATAGGATTGTGTTTGTGTTCATTGGTTACGTAGAAGGAAAAGAAGGGGTGCTTTTCCCACCCAGTGGTTAGTGATGCCAAGTAGTTCTGCAAGAAGATGGAGCACACTTCCCACTGTCCAGGCAAAGTCTAACCTTCATGACTGCACAGCTCAGTGGCTGCGGTATGCTGTTCAAATAGACACTTGATTCCTGAATACATGCAGCAGCAAATGAGACTGGGGCTGTGCGTGTCATAAAAAAGCTGGTGCATAACAAGATATGCAGCATTTTAGCACTCTTCCAACCTCTCAATGACTCACACCGCCATAGCATCACCACCTGCCACGAGATTCTTTCTTGGTCAGGATCAGCCAGGCAGCCCTTACATGAAAGATGCTGGAAAATGCTTAAAACAGATGCAGTGCAGTATATACCTTTCCTAATGTGAAAGGAAGGCTGGTGGACAGAGGAAGCACATAGATGAGACTGTGGACACAGTGGGGTTGGCTGTGGCAGAAGAGACATCTAGACAGGTTTTGTCACTGGTTATAGCAGTGAACATGATGGAAACAGCTCACATGCTGAAGGTGTGAAACCAAGGAGCCAAGGTGAGCAAAMTACTACTAATGGCTGTAGAGAATACCTTGGTATCGACATTTGAGGACAGGTGCAGGAGTGCAGAATCTGAAGTGAGAGGGAGATCACCTGCACCATCAGTAGTGTATAGCAGTACACATACCAGTGAGCTATGTAGGGGATAGCAGCCCCCTATCTTAAGAAAAATCCTGCCTTACAATCCCCCACAGATTTTATTGTAAGTCCTTCTCACTTTCTTTATCTTCTGAGTCATAAACTCCTCTGAGGCTAATGAGGGAGATAGCAGTATTATTTTCTCTGAATGCGGTATGTACCTACATTTTCTAGCTTGATATTATTCCACCTGACTACAGAGAATTAAATCAAAGAGGCTGCTAGGGAAAAAACTAAGCTAGAAACAAAACAATGACAGAGATGAGCTATCTCCAGAGAAATGCCAAGCGACAGGGAAGAAGGCAGGGAGCTATTAACTGCGAGACAGGCACCTGCTTGTCTCCAGTCAGGTTAACAGGTGTATTTTCCCTGACCAAAGCCTAAGAGAAAAAGAAAATTAAATTGTTKAGAAAAGAAATAAATCCCTGGCTGAAGAAGAGTGGTGTGGAGAGTATTTATAAGAAAATGCTGCAGGGAGGCAGTGAAAGTAGGGGAAGCAGCAACTGCCTGTATCTCCCAGGCTAGGAAAGGGGTGTCCACTCCAAAAAAAAAGTTAACAAAACTCACAGGACTAAGCAAGATTCAGAAATAAGTCTTCTGCTGTTTTATCTCCCTTCTCAGAATGCTGTGTACTCTGCAATGAATAAATAATGCTCTGTTTTGAAGAAGCGGCCTTGCAGGCACCAAATACATCTGGATTTGCTGCTTTTTCACAGGTGAAAAACAGAGGGCTGTAGCCCAGTGATCTAGTCGAGGGATTGTGCAAGTATATCTAAAGAGGGGCTGTGAAACCTCTCACTAGCAGGATGCATTTGGGAGAGATGAAAAGGGCCTAAGATATAGCTCACTATAATAGTGATGGCCATAGTTTGGACTGCTCGAAGTTGTACTCCTTTGCTTCTCTCAGATTCTGTTGTGGACCCCAGAGAAACAGATGTCATATATGCTGGGTGCAGCGGGGTCTTCTATGCTTTTGTAACTATGCAAATTGCCAGGAGGCATGAGAGTATCACAAAAACAGAGAAGCAGCAAAAATAATGGCTCAGTATCCCACCTGCTTTGGAAATAACTGAAGAACTCGTCCTGGAGCCTTGCAATGGTTTGGGGCCCTGGAAGACGAAAGATATTTTAATGAGAGTTCATTAGGGCTGTGAATGTTCATTGACCTGATAAGCACTTTCACTTCTAAATAACTATTGAAATCCACTGCAAATCAGTAATAACCAAAAGTGGCTGCTGACTTAGTGCCATCTATAGCCTAGAAGATACATATACATCATAAGGGCCATTTCTACACTTACATATTGGAAGCCTCAGCAATGAAACAGTGATTAAAGGAAGAGAATAGTAACATGATTCTTAAAGACATTCTCACTACAGAAAAAGCAAGGTATTTCAGAAGGATGACATGCTGAAGCTTCGTCTACTACAAACTCCATCACACTTATTCTGTGACTAGAGGTTATTTACACCACTTTGATTCTCAACCTGGCAGGTCCCATACATAAATACTGAGTTCCTTTCTAAAATATATATATACACACATATAAAATGACTACACACACAAACACATACACACACACACACACACAACTTCATTGTATAGTTTTCCTTTCCCCATTTAATTATTGCATTATTGAACCATATTGACTTATATCTCTTCCAAGCGTGCATCATACAAGTAACTTACAATTTACTCTGTGTTATTAATTCCCCCTGGCAAGTTGAAATTTTAAATAAAATGGCCTAGAATATATGATCATGATGAATTGAAACAAATTAGATGTATTACTCTATGTAGGAGGCAGTATTGACCTATTCTAAAATGCATTATTGGACCAATTTTAAACCAGAAGAATCACAGCAATTGATTAGCAGCTGTTGGAATGCATCTTACATCAATACGTAAGTGTATTTTCGACAGTTTTCAGTGTGCTGTTACAAGAACTCATCTGCAGCCTAAATTTTGCTCCCTCCTCCTCCATCTAGCTTTAATATGTTTATCTGCTGATTCTGAGGTGCGAAAGAGCAAATTCTCTGGACTYAATCCTACTGTCAGTGCTGCTGGTGTATATCACTTAGAAAGAAATGGAACTGTTCAGGATTCATACTGGCTAATCAAGAGACGATGATCATCCTTCATGCTTCCTTTCAGAAGGAACTCTGCTGTATTGGACAAGATTGCCTTGCAGTGATATACTTTAGAAATAACTTCAAAAAGTCAAGCAAAAGGCAGGAGGAAAGTCGAGCTTTTTCTCTCTGCTCAGCTACATCTGCTCTGTAATCTATATTATATGTGGGACTACTCACATTAACAAGAAACTCTTTGAAAATCTGCAGGCCACAAAGCTACTCCAAAGGAACAAATAATCAAACCCAATATTTGAGAGAGATTTTGTTTTGCCAGTATCAGGAATAAAAGCATTTAGAATATTCTTCAGTAAAATGCAAGGCAACAACAACAACAAAAAACACTGTTCATTAATCTCCAGTCGAATTAATGGTCCTTTATATGTACTTATAGTCTCTAATAAACACACAATAATTTCTATCAGTTTCTATCTAATTTCTATCAGTTAAAGAGTAAAGGTTGCTTTGCTTGTAAGGATAAAATAGAAGTAAATTCTTTGGTTAAAGATTAAAAGGCATCTGTGTTAGAACAGCGTGAATAAAGGCATAACATTTAAATACACTGGGTTCGATTTTATTTTGCAGCTTTTTACAAACAAATAAAATCTCTGTGTGTGTGTACATACTCATTTCAAATACACAATAAAAGGCATTTTTCACCTAGAATGAATTGTATTTGTCATTTGGTACAAAGCCCTTTTCAGAGAAATTTTTGATTTTTTGCAGAGGCTCCTATACTTCTCATTCCTTTTGTATTATTTCAATCAGCAATGGATATACATCTTTGTTAGCCTAATTTGGGGGCCTACAGAGCAGGAAGAAGGAAAGCACAAAGGAACACACTTGACATATTGGTCTATTTGCTACCTCTTTTAAGCTCAATGCATACTAATGAAAGTGATCCAAACTATTCTTCTCCACTCCTCACTTAACAAGCATAATAATAAATGAATATTTAAACTAGCTGCAAATATATTAAGTGGAAACAAATAGGTTTCATTTGTAACAAGTGCACACAGGTTAATTAACAAGAAGGAGCTTTTGTGTTGAAACAAGGCTCCCTGATGCTGTACATGCAGGTGCCGTTAAGGGCCAATTGAGCTCTATAGGATAATTATGAAGTACCATTGTGCTCTACCGTTTGTTAACAAAGTGCTGCCTGCAATTTGCCTAAACCTATAAACCATCATCTGTGATCCTCAGCAGCAATTAAGTGACAAACATCTTCTCATCGGAGACTTGGGAAAACAAAAGAGACATGATAGCATTTAAGGAGCCAGATGGATATTTCAGAATGTCAACCCTGACAGCCTCCCTTTCAACAACAAAATATAAACCAGGAGCCTGCTTGGTACCATGCTGAGGGGGAGAGGGGAGAAGTCACATCCAAATTATTAAGAGGAGGGCAGCGTTAATAATCATAGGAATGCTCATTTGAACAGCTCTTAGTGGGAAAGCCTTGGACTAGCAAACAAGAGAAAGATAAACCCCTTTCCCCTCTCAAAACAGCTGTAGCTGCAGCTCTGTTGAGTCTGGGTTGCCTTTTTTTTTTTTCTCCTTTTAATTCTTCCTTCTAATGTCTTATCTTCACAGAAGATGAGTTTCTTCCTGTGAATAAAAGTGTAAAAATTCTTTTTTCTGAGAAGAGGACAAACCAACAGACAGAATTTTCTCCAGGGCATAAGTTACTAATTAGTTCTGCAAAAATAGCCTATATTAGGAAAAATGATAGATCAGCACAAAGAGGCATTTTAAAGCAAGAGATCTACTCCTACTGTAAAATAATTGATCTAGAAGTTTTGAGGATGTAATCTTTAAAATGCTTCTGTAAGCTCAGCAATAATTCCAGCAGCTATAAACTTTATAAAGGCTTAGTTGAATTAGTTCAATTAATTGCCTGGTTGGGAGACCCTCCAAAACTTGAGGAAGCTCTTGTTTTCATAGATAAGGATCTTCTGGGCATTTTGTTGCCTACATTAAATGATGTTGACTAGCTGATCTGTGTAATTGGTAGAGCTAAAAGGCTATTCAGTAACATGAAAAAAAAAATTATAAATGTATGAGTTTCACTAGCTAGGCTACATTTTTTTGTTCCCTATTGCCAAAACAACAGCATTTACAAATGTTTTCAGTGACCATTTTGAAGCTACAGCTGAGTGTGTTTTAATATACCATCAGGTCAACAGCTCTCTTGAAAGAAAAAATCAACCCAGGGCCAAACAGTCAGACAGGCCTAATTAAGTACTTCAGGAGTAGGAGAAGCGCTCGGATAACTACAGCTGACTTGACCCTTTTCTTTGTACTTCACTGGGTTCCTGTATACCTTTGCCACTTTCCTCTGGATTTATGTTTTTATGAATTATTTAAAAACGGCAACTTCAGATCTACAATTAGTTTTCAAGGAAACAGATGTGAGAAAATAATCACAACTTAAACAGCTTAAAAACGGCGCTGATCTTGACAGAATACAAAATGCCAGGTTTCCAGRCCCGCAGAATTCATCACTTGGCAAAAGTGTCATTAATCCCTGCGTGCTTTCCGGCCTTTCCTTACAGTGCTGTGTCAAATGTCATGGGTCACCTGGGAATCTAAAAATCACGACAGAGCTTTTTTTTCCTTTAATGTGAAAAAAAAAAAAAAAGTGAATTATTTCAGTTTTAAGAAAAAAGATGAGATAAAACAAAGATAATCAATGTAGGCATGCTTTACCTTTGTATAACATTGCACTGTGTTAGCTCACTTATGATGGAAAACTGACAATAAAGTATTTTGTCATGCTGGGGATTTTCTATTTGCTTTTCCACTGTGTATTTTTTTAACTGTAACAAATACAAGACTGACTAAATCTAGAGTACTGAGTTCTTTTGCTACCTCCAGTGGCATCCCCAATGACCCAAGATTCATGAGTTAATTTCTCCTTTCCCTCCTGAAAATTTTCTCCTTTACCTTAAGRGAAGTCCTGCATGATGCTCAAAGATGCATCCCGTAGCTTTTCTTTAGGCAGATTGATGAAGGCCTGCTCCCAGCGCCGTGAACGTCACTGGATAGCCTTCTCTCAGTTCCAGTAACCATGCACCACCTTCTAACTCACTTGGCACAGTAAGTTTCGTTTAGGGACACTTTGCCTTCAAAGTATGTATAGAGAAAAAAGCCAACCCCACATCCAAGGAGAGATATACCAATGGAAATGAAAGTTGGCGTCACAGGCACCACCCTGATAGGTAAGCAATGTCTGAGACTGTACAATCTGGGGACAACAGAAACAAAATCCTTGAAAAAATTTGTTTAATCTATTTCACTCCTTCCTTTTTGGGAGACCAGGACTTTGCTGCTATTTTTAAGATGCAGTTAGGTGCCATTTTGCCATTAAAATATCAGATCAAAGAACGTGAGGTTAAGTGAACATATCTGATCTAATTATTCACCTTGTGCTAAATGGCAGCAATTACACACTATGGTGAGCAGAATTGACACTTCGTATCCCTGTGTTTATTTTTTTATTCTTTGCATTTCTTTCTGGTTATGTGTTCTTAAAAATGGGCACATTATGATTCATGATACTGGTGGGTTTAAGATAACTATAGACCTCTCAAGCTTTTGTTGGATCTCAGGTAACTGGAAATAAAGCACTTCAGRGCAAGTCTGCACAGCCTGATCCTGTATTCAAAATCATAACAGAAGTGTATTCGCCGGGAAGTTCTGACTTTTGTTATGATTCTTCATCTTAAATGACCTTGGAGACTAACTCTTGTTTCAAGCAAATTCTAGGCAGATCTTCAAGTGACCTGGCTTTGTATTAATGCAAGGGTGAGCTCTAAATAAAATTTAGGATTGCATACACCTGTGCTACAATCTCCAGTTACCTCAGCAAACCTCTCTACCTTGACTAAGGACACACAAAAAAAGCATAACACTGGGTTACCATCATTCATATGTAAGCATCTTTCTTTGTTATCAAACCATTTACAATTTAGTATCTTCTCTACTGGATTCAATATTTTCCTGAGCAGGAAATATTTTTTGTGTGCAAATTTCACCTAAATTATGATAAAAGCTAGAATTATTTCTTCATTGATGTATTTTCTGCAACAATGGCTGAAAGAGTCATTCATGACTATGTGATTCAGTGAGAACAATTTTGAAAGTCTAATGAAAGTGATAAATGTGTTATTTAAACATCTTTTCAGTATTTAGTTTGCTACTCTAGTCAAATAATTCATTAATTGCCAGTTATGCAAATTCCATTCTGTACTTACAGGATTTTTTTCCACTGTAAAGAAATTTAAAAAATACCTACCATTATTGTTTTATTCTCCACTGGCTAGACCTTTCAGAATATTATATCCTGTTAATTTATAAACACATAGATTGTCACAGCCTATATAAAATAACTTTCAAACACTGTGAAAGAAAAATACTGCTTACAACTAGAGGCTTTTAACCTAATTAGCATAACTAAGCATAAAAAATAAATGATCAGAGACTATAACGTTAAAAAATAATTGAAAACAATGGCTATGTTTCAGAACTGTACAAATCAGACCAATGGTTTGTCTTACATTATTAAGGTCCAAAGAAGAAGCATGGTAAATAAATGGGAAATAAGTACTGTAAAGATGTGTTTTGGGAACTTATACTGAGAGTACGCAATCCAAATTACCCAAGTGGATTTAAATATTTGAGTTTTATTTAGATGTCCTGCCTGTATTGGCTAGGAGGAGAGTAAATAACAATCCATTCATGCAGTCCTTACCCATAAGAGTAGAGGGCTGAAGGCAGCAGTTCTAGAAAGCAATGTGGAAGTCAATTAGTGGTAACATGCATAGGTACAGTGTTTCCCTAGGGGGTCCTAACTTACCTCAAAAAGCAGCGATGATAGCAGAAAAGGTGATCAAGACCGACAGAGGAACTTTTTTAAACTGACTCGTTGATACAAGCATAAGAATATGTAGAATTTGAGGATCCTGGCAGCATGGAAAAAAGGAAATCAAGAGAAAGGAAGATCCATAGGGCTTTCCGTTGTAGGTCTGATCTGGCTCCTATTTGAAAGGACACATAAAGAACCTCTGCTGTCATGTAATCCACCAGACCAAAATCAGAAGAAGGAATAGTTGTGCCTAGGAAGTTTTCCAAATAATTCAGCCTTAGAATTGCTGCTCTGGGAAGGAAATCTGTACCGCAGTCTACTGTTTCTTAGGGTTACTTAGCAGAACACAATTCAAACTGATGTGTTTTTTTTGAAGTAATTTGCCTTGCAAAAAAATGCATTTATTTCTATGAAAAAATACATCATCTGTTCTTCCCTGCTGTTTCTACCAAACAATACTTACTAGTTGACTTAGAGAATAGCTATGGAAAATTAGGCAGCTAAGACGGAATTTACCCAACTTGGAATTCAAGGAGAATTGTGTATTTAACATTTGTCCAGGGATTAGAGAAGCAGGATTGCTATGACTTGCAGAGTCATAGCAAGTTCTTCCAGTTTAGTCGATTTGAATATAAGAAACAGATGTTATGCCAACGTTCAGCTGAGAAAGCATCCCCAAAGTTAAGAATTTAATGGAAATTAGCAATATAGCAGTGGAACTAAAAAAAAAAGAAAAAACAAAACCTCCCATTTCTTTGTCCCTCCTAAAAAATACAGTGCCTTACATTGTACTATCCACTATGTTGCAGTGATATAAGGCATTTGGTTGGAAGCAGTCACTAAAGGACATTTTTGAAAAGGAAAAAGCAAAGAGCATAACACTTGTGGCAAGTCTTTTCATGCCTACAAAGCAAGTTTTGCATAAACTGTTGATGAATGGATCGGTCTACAAATACAAGGAGCTGTCATCTGTGTGACGACCAGAAGGTGGCATAATCTCTACATTGATTGAGGCCTGTCAGCTCCGCTGCTGAGCACAAAAAGCGGTTTTATTTCCAGCGAAGATGCTATCGGTGTTCTCGGGTTACAGACGATCAGACCTGCGGTTCCTGCCGGTCACAGTTCTCTCTTTTCTGGTGGTTCCTTGTTACATCGCCATGAAAGTCACTTGTTGGCTTTATGCAGCTTTAGCAATACCATATATTTGGGTTGCAGTATTAATGCTTGAATGCATTGTGTTATTTTTTCCTTAGTTTCTAGTACTTAGGTTAGTGATTTTTTTTTTTTTTTTTCTCCCGGAAGAAAATAATCAACATTGTCTTTCATTGCTGAAAGAGCCACGCTATCTTTTAGTCATTATGGACCTGATCCTGGACCTCTGAAGTCAATGGGAATTTTGCATAACTGTCCTCTAAGTGGTTAGGTGCAGTCTTAGAGCCACTTGCTATCAACTTATTCCACTTTGTATACTTCAAATATGGGGATATCTTTTGAGGGAGCTGCTATGCTATCTGTCGTATATAGATTATGTTATCCTGTTAAACTAAGAGGTCTCACTTCAGGGTAACACAGCTGTTACCTTTCCCAGGTCTCAAGATTTCCCAGAAAATTTCTGGACTGATTCATAAAACTTGCCATCAGTTGCATTCACCTTTTTCCCTGATCTCTTCCTGCACTGACTGGGATGTAAGAATGCATTTGTAGCTCTTTCTTATCTTTGGAAGTTTTGCATGMAGGGTGCTATTTGACTGCTCAATGGCCCAGTCTATTTCCTATAGAAGTAAGGATCTTTTAATTTACTGTTGAATCGCCTTTCAATGAAATATTGGATTACCTTTATGGAAGAGAAACTTAGTGCAGGGAATGGCTACTTCATTTTGCCTGTGAATTTGATTCCTGTAACTCCACTTCTGTGATTTGATAAGTGTGTATGCTTTACTACAGCACTTCTAAAAGGAATGAGAAATCAACACGATAATGCAGTTATGGAGTTAATCTACAGCAAGGGGAGTTTGGATCATCCTTTAGATTTTTCTTTTTTCTTTTTTTAAATCCATTAAAAGAGTTAGAGAGATGCTTCTCTGAGTTTCAGCATTTTCATTTTCAGAAATTATTGTGTCTTCAGCTCAACAAGAGAAGCTTCTGTGCCTTTCATTGGCACTTACGCTTTCTGCCCTGGCCATTGGCATAGCCCAGGTCTGCCTGAAAGCAGGCAGGGAGTCTCACGGACGTGGGGTCAGAGGAAAGGCAGCACAAGGGGCGCAGCAGACAACAGAAGCAGCTCAGGGGCCCGGTGTTGTTCTGCAACCTCCTTGGCTTTAACAAGACCTGCATAGGCGCTGCTGGAGGACTTCCCTACATTGAGTTCAGCACAGAGCCAAGTCTGGGACTGAAATGCCTTCAAATGTAAGAAAAAATGGTAATTTACTATCGCTCTTCATAGCAATGGAGAAAGTTATCAAAGAAGTTTAGAGGAACATGTGCTTTGCTTTTTCTCTACTCAGCTAGCAGGTAGCAGAGGCAGTGGTCACCAGTATTGCTGTTCGTTATCTGTACAGACTAGATGGAGAGCTGACACTCTGCTATCACAGACACTAACCAAACAGAGAGTACTTGAAAGGGTTTATACTGGAAATTTGAATCACATTTTACCAGTTCTTGAGCTGCCCCGAATCTTCCAGTTTTGTTTAGAAACATGGGATACAAAAGTCTCATCTTAAAAAAACCCAAACAAACCCAAACCATTTAAGAGATGTTTCTAAGAATTTCTAGTATGGCTTTCTTTCCTCCAGTTATTTGTCAAAAGGGGCGGGGGGGGAAGCAAATGAATTAGAGTTTTCGTCAGCATTTTTTCACGTTGTTGAACTAAAAACACATGGCTGGATTTTAAATTTAAATTTTGACATTTTAGTTAACATATCCATCAAAACAGTTGGCAATTACATATATGCTGTATTTTAACCAACTCTGCTAATAGAATGATACGTTGAAAGACAGGAAAAATTTAATTGTAGTCTTCAGATAGCCCCAAATACAAAACTAGCAAGATTAATAAACTTAACCTTGGAAAGAAAAACAGGTGAAAACACAAATTATTTACTTTAGATCTTAAATCAGATTGAAGCACTAACATGAGCTGGCAGTGTGCCCAGGTGGCCAAGAGGGCCAATAGCATCCTGGCTTGTATCAGAAATAGTGGGCCAGCAGGAGTAGGGAAGTGATCGTGCCCCTGTACTCGGCACTGGTGAGGCCGCACCTCGAATACTGTGTTCAGTTTTGGGCCCCTCACTACCAGGACATTGAGGTGTTGCAGCGTGTCCAGAGAAGGGCAACGGTGCTCGTGAAGGGTCTAGAGCACAAGTCTTATGAGGAGAGGCTGAGGGAACTGGGGTTGTTTAGCCTGGAGAAAAGAAGGCTCAGGGGAGACCTTACCGCTCTCTACAACTACCTGAAAGGAGGCTGTAGTGAGGTGGGTGTCGGTCTCTTCTCCAAAGTAACTAGCCACAGGATGAGAGGAAATGGCCTCAAGTTGCGCCAAGGAAGGTTTAGATTGGATGTTAGGAAAAATTTCTTCACTGAAAGGGTTGTCAAGCACTGGAACAGGCTGCCCAGGGAGGTGGTTGAGTCACCATTCCTGGAGGTATTTAAAAGATGTGTAGATGTGGCATTTAAGGACATGGTTTAGTGGTGGACTTGGCAGTGTTAGGTTAACGGTTGGACTTGATGATCTTAAGGGTCTTTTCCAACCTAAATGATTCTATGATTCTATGATTCTATTCTATAATAATCAGGTAGAGATATTGACCTAAGGTATTTAAAAATTGCCTTACAAAATTGTTCTACACACTTATTTTCACAACTACTGGATCTATTAGAGATCTAAAGAACAAAAAGTTAAATATAACTTGATTGTAAATATGCAAAAATCAGTCTGAAATTTTTGTTTTGAAATCATAATGCCTGCCATATGAGCCCTTCAGGAAAAAAAGCAGAAGAGCTTCTACATAATGTAAGAGCCCGAGTGAGTTATGCACTTTCAGAGTTCTGTCTCACTCAATTTGACAAAATCTTACATTTATACCTTGTAAAGTTTCTTTTTCTCTCTACAGGCTGTTGAGAGGGACTGTTTAAAAGTATAAGGCACTAAGTCAGATATTCAGAAGTCCTTTATCTTCAGCTCTGCTTGGCTTAATTGGAGTAAAATACTATTTTTTTTTCCCTATAATCCCTCAAGCAACTCCATGTGGAAAACATCTCTTGTGCTCTGTGAATAAATCTTGAGGGTTCAAACTGTGAATTGAAAGCAATTGGACATTTTTATTTTAAAAAAAAAAAAAAAGAGAGAAAAAAACAAATAAGAAACCAGATTAACTAAATGAAGGTGAGGAATGAACTGAACTGAGTCTTCCCTGTCTCTGTCCCTTGGAAAATTCAGGTTCCTTCTCTCCCTTTTGTTTTAATATAAAATTCACACTGCTGCTGAGAAACCCCCTCATTGAAATTATTGGACAAAAATTTCTGTTAAATGTTTGGGTTTCAGTGAAACAGCTTTTT
This sequence comes from Phoebastria nigripes, assembly GCA_035582835.1. Classification (NCBI taxonomy): domain Eukaryota; kingdom Metazoa; phylum Chordata; class Aves; order Procellariiformes; family Diomedeidae; genus Phoebastria; species Phoebastria nigripes. The sequence continues at coordinate 115,278 of JAYKAV010000228.1, read as the reverse complement.
AAAATGTTTCAATGAGTAAGTATCAGGACTGATAATGTCTTGCAGTAGCATCTCCAAGTTCACCACAATCCCTGTTGAAAGCATTTAACTACCAGCTATGCAGATGTGTAACTCTGGACTCACTGACAAACTTCTGACTACGTAGGTGCTATTTTGTTTTTATTGCTGGAAAATGAGCTAGATATTTAACCTAATAAGATGTAAAATATTATTGTCAGGTCTCTCTCCTCTCATTACCCTACTCTTTATGTCAGACCAATAGCATGAGAGGCATGATGATCTTGATAGCAGATGAAGTTTTGTTGAACATCTGATGCTGGATTAAGTATGCCAAGAAAGAATTCATTTAAAAAATTGCTATTTTACCTTTTCTTTTTGTCTTCAGATGTTTGGGCAAGATCCCCATGCATTGCAAAGTTAAACTAATTTAAGCCTCATAGGTCACCAAATCCTCTTTCTGAGGCTGCTGCCTCAAAATTCGCTGGCCATTTTTTCAAGCTGTGCTGTCCATTAGTTTTCTCACTAGAAATTTTATTTTGTATGTATGTATACACTGTGCACTTACTATAATCTCATAACCTCCAAGTTAATTAACACAATTTAGCATAATTAAAAATAAGAACAATCAATACAGAAAACAATTGCTCCTTGCAAATATATAGTTGCCAAACAACTTGCTCCTAGAAAGCTGGAGTTAGTACATTATCCTAACAATGAAATTATTGAGCTATGCTGAGCCAATGAAGCAATGATCCTCATGCAACAGATGAAGTCTCGCACCTCTGGACCAGCCAAAAACCAGCTCTCAACAGAGACATGCTTTCTCTTCCTCTTACTGCCTCCTCTAAATCCAAATCTGAAGATTGTTAGGAGCATTCTTAACCAGTTGCTGCTGCTGGGACAAAGGAGGCAGGTAGTCACTTGAATAACTCAGACCAAAACCAGCTAGAAATCCCCTGCATGTGGTACATGGCTTAGCAAGCGGATCACCACCTGCCACAGAAGCTGGCTTTTCTGAGCAGTTTTCAAGGTTGCCCCATATCAAGTGCATTGCAGCAGTCAAATCAGGAGGTACCAAAAGCACAGATCCTCTGGGACCGCTCATCAAGATAGGAAAGTTCCTATTATCTGCCTGCCTGGGGCAACCAAAACCCCACTTAATTACTGCCCTTCAGACAAGGTGGAGATCTGCATTTAAAAACTGTATGTGCACTGAGTGAGCAGCACATAAAGCTGAAACGGAAAACTGGCTCCCTGCCTCAGAGTTTCCAAGTACATGTCCTTGAAGAGCAGAAAACTAGCGGGGGAGGCTGCCATCCTGCCCGGATGCTCTGCCCTTTTTCTGCTTGGTGCAGACAGCCAGTCACCATTGTGACTCCATTTCAGAAAGTGGGGATGTGGCTAGCTCCCCAAAACGTGACCCATTCATACCTTCCTCTCCAATAACAAATCTCTGGCCCATAAGGTTTTTGAACAAGGCATAATACTTCTTTTTCTCCTAAGCCATTATAACTGTATCACTATGACCAGATCTCTCGGCAAAACATTCCAAGCTGGCACCAGGCAGCCTGTGTTAAGCTTAGGTAAAGGAACTATAATTTGATGTCACAGCATGTTGTCAATCAATCAGAAATGCCAAATTCTTGTCAGTACAACAACAGTATTATTTGCAAGGAGACTTAATTTTGACTTGTACATGTGCCTTATACTCAATAACACCAATGTCTTTTTCAACTAATAAGAAAATGCCAGTTATCATAATGTGTTTTTACACATCGAATTAAAAGCTCTTCTTTTAGCACTGCTGTAACATGTTGACTGTATTACTATAATTTCCCATATTGCTGCTCCTTCATAGATGTATGGATTAGACAATAAAAAAGAAAACTCAGGATGATTCTGAGATCCCTGTCATGGTATTTTCCTTCCCAGCCCCCTCCACCTCCGTTGCAGATTGGAGAAGGTCTGGAGTTATGGGTAGAGCCAGGCAAGTTAATTAAGGTCGAGGGTTAAGAACAGGCTCACACACACTCAGAAAACTCTCATCTGCCAACTCTCTTCCTTATTCCTTTGTCTCTTTAGGAGAAGAAACCCATATTTGGATTCAGTGCTTGGTAATCACCTCCATTCCTCCTTGACTGCAGGACTCCTGGTTAAAACAGTATTAGTTTCCAAATGGCTGGTTTTGCTCTGCATTGTACAGGAGTGTCTCCAATTACCCAGTGCAGTCTGACACAAATGCTCTTCATCCTCAAAGCTGCAGCTATGAGGCTTAACGTCTTGCTCTGGGCACATGAGGCTATATGTAATGATGGCAATTGGTAATGTTGAATTTTGAAACTTGAGTGACACCACTATGAATCTGGAAAAAAAATTAAAGGGAAAAGGGCATCCATCTAGGTACAGTATGGTTACATTGTCCACTTCCTCTTTTGTTAATTTAGAGACGGTCTTAAATTATTAAAGTTAATCTCTCTTTTCTCTTATGAAACAATGACTTTTGTGTAATACTGCTGACTTTCACATTAACATTTTTGACGGTTCACAGTTGGTTTTAAGAGGAAAGGCTTTGACTGAGACAAAACACAAGAAGACGCTCATCAGACAAAACTGTCTTTGCCATGGAAGGGAAGTGTTCAAACATATACAACAAACGGACATATAAAATAGTTTCAGGGACAGAAATTACGATATACAATTTCTTCTGAGAAATTCAGAAAACACCATTATTATGTATGTGAGGCAGACCCCCATACAAATATGAGAAGTGATGTTTTGGAAGGGATGTTTTGATGTATTATAAAGTGGGATTCACATTTTTACAATGCTTCCAGCATCCAAGCCTTGCAAAACAGCTTTTCTTGGGCAATAAAAAACAAACATTCCCTTCTCGTAAATAATTAGTGACATTTGAAAGTGAAGATGAGTTGTCAAAACTGCTCTATTCTTTGAGAAGAGCATAGGAAGACATTTATTTATCTCCCAACTACACAGTTGGTTTTCTGTGCAATTTGAGATTGCAGTGATATTGCTTTAGTTATCCCCTACAAACTAGCATTAATTATTCCTCACTCTACTGATTTAACACTGCTTCTCCACGTGTACCACAAAAAGGACAAGCACAGTGGGATTTTACTCTGTCTCAGTTCCACCTCTGTAATACATGTGTCTCCTTACTGCATGTGCCTACTCCTTGATTTAAATGCTTCTTTTCTTCTCTGTTAAGAGGCACAGGAAGAGAAAGTCTAACGTGGTTAGTGTTTTCAACTCAGCATGTCAGCAGCTGAAAGTCCATGCTGTGGCCCCAGTCCAGCAAAGCACTGAGACAGATGTGCAGGGCAAGGCATGCAGGTTCACGTTCGGTAGGATTACCTCTATGTTTGCACTTAAGCAGGCTCTCAAAGGCTTTAGTAGAGTACAACTACCAGCAGCAGACAACGCATATGTTAGATGTGTCCAGGTTTTTCATGTTGTATTGAACATAGGCTGTTATAAATCCATGTCCTCGTTTTTCATCATTCAAAGAGCATCTACTACCATCCTCTTCTGATATCAAAGTAAGTACCAAAGAAGAAGAGGATGGAGAGATCTGAGAAGACAGACACTTACAATAACTAGAAATCATTCTGCTATCAAGGAATGAGACGAGTGTCTCTGGGAAGAACTTATTTCACCTAATATCACAGAAAAAGAGCAACAGAAAAGAAATACTGAGTAGTTCTTCAAAATATGTGTCAGGTTTTATTTTACTAAACTTATGGGATATAGCAAAAGTTACACTAACTGAAACACATGTTTCTGCTGTAAGGGGTGATTCTCTTTCCTTCCAGCTACTGGTTGCACTGTCTTCAGGTCTGGGATTCATCTCACCAGACATGGACTGCCACAAGCCAGACCTGTCAGGACCCCCGCAGTAAACCTGTGGAGCACAGGCTGGGTCCTCCTAATAATCCTGTATTAAGAAGATTTCTCTCCTCTTAATACAGACATACAAAGTAGCAGAGATAAACTACAGTTTAGAAGTGCATATTTCCTTCCACTGATGTGCTCATACGTAGGCATACACTATAGGCATCTATACATTAAATGATTTAAGTAATCCCAGTTTATYGGTCTGGCAAACACGGGAGTTCAGATTTTTTTAAAAAATTAAAAGCCATTGTGGGCTTAGCTATTTTTTCTGAAGGGTGATGTGACTAGAGCAAAGCTGGGTTGTTTGTAGTCTTTTGCTTCAATTCATTGTGTGTAACAATGTTATAACAAAAGTTAAAATCACAGCAAGCAAGCCTCAGAAATTAGTTATAACTACAGGCCATACAAAGAACATATAATAGTCTGACAAAAGACAGATGATTTATTGTATTTCCTTGAGTTATTGATAACCTTTAACTCATCAATAATGAGTGGGAGAAACGATGTATTCAGAGAATGACTCTATGTTCTGTTTATGCAACAGCGTTTGATGATGAATGTGTTGCAAGGAGGAGCGGCTGGGCGTTCAGAGCTAGGGAAGTTTCTGTGAAGGACTTTGCGGTCACCAGGAGGGAATAATACCACCCCATGCATTTTTTTGACTGAATCTCTTCTGATTTTCTTCTCTGCAACAGGTGTCAATTTTTGGCTGTCAGTGAGTGACAAGTAAACCCCAGTGAAATTCTCTGAAACTGTGGAAATGGATCAGCAGGGGAGTAGTCTCTGGGGCATGTGCAAATGTGTTTAGCTTTGAAAGACACTTGTGTTCTGGTTCTGTGCATTCATTTCTTCCCTCTTCCTGGGCAATATAGTTAGAACTACCAATAAGAAAAAAAAATATCCCTGATGGAAGAGTTTTCTATCAGAAAGAATTGGTTGGTAGAGACAACTCCCTCACCCCCCACCCCATTCCTGGAAGTGAGCTAATTAAAGCACTTGTTTCAACAAAGCAAAATCACTTCATTTTGATCTCTATCATTTTGACTTTCAAATTATATATTTCCATAGAATTTCAGATTACATTCTCCTGAGTGTCTGATTTCCTAGGAAATTATTTAAATTCCTTTTTTTTATTTGGGTTGGAAAGAGAAGGAAACTGAAATATAATAATTCCTTACAGGATAATTCTGTAATTTCAACTATTTCTACTGATTGACAGGACTTCTTCTTAGGAATTAGATTGGAAGGTGTTTTAAGAGCAAGAAGAATTTCTAGTGAGGGAAAGAATTAGTAACAATAAAAATTTTTTTGAATACAAATTTTAATTGATGAGGACATATTCCATCATCATAAAATGATCTGTCCCTGCTGCTTTCTATGATCTTGTTTCAACAGAGCACTTGCATTCATGCTTGGGATCCTCTTGGAGCATTTTAAATGAAGAATATGCACAGTTCCTTAACTAAATAAAGACCCTTCTATCGAAAGTGTTGTCTTATCTTCTTGGTAATGTAAGCACAGTAACATATAATTCCTGTTGTAGAAGTATCTAAAGAAAGAAAACCTAGCAAAAAATATTAATTTGATAGGGGTGAAGCAAATTTAAAGAAAGGTGTAGGGGTGTGGAAACAGTCTCACATAACAAGTTGCCTTTAGAATTAAAATCTGAGCACTATATAGAAGTGCCCATAATATGTGAAAAGAGAAATGCTATGTCTAGCACTGTGACTACATAGGAATATGGGTGATCTTAATAATATGCATGTATGTATGTATGTACTCCTGTTGTCCACAGATCACAAAGTACTTGAGAAGCACAGCTGATTTGAGGCTCAGGACACTTAACTGTCAGCAGACAGAAGGAGCCTATAACCATCTACTTCTCACAGCTGAGATGCAACAGATGAAATCCTTCAGCTGTGTGTGCTTCAAGTCAGGCAGTCTCTCAGATGTGGAGAACTAGGTGGTTTGATTTCATAAGGAGCTGAATACTTCTACCTGGACCTAGGTATTGTGCCTACGACCCATCACGGACAAGCTTGAGAAAGAACTGCACCCCCAGGCACTGTTATTCGTGAGGGAAAAACTGTCATTTTTCAGTTTTTATAAATGTAACATTAGGTTCTTTTTACAACCTTTTGTGGCTTGTGAAAGAGGGACAGTGAGAAAAGATTTCAAGGTTTTGAAACAGTAGGAATGAGGGAGCTAAGAAATGAGGAGAGACAAAAATATCGAACATGCTTAATTTCTCCAACCTCCCTAAAAAGTGAAAATCTCTTTTGTCTGAATTTTGAGAACCAGTGCACTCTTTGCTTATTTCATCCAAACGATCTCACACAGAATTAAAAATAAATGAAAAGTTAGAAAAAAACAGAGCCCTAAAATCACAATGTTTATAAATCACTAAGGGATTATAATGATTTTCCTCTATTGTGGCTTGCAGCCTAGAAACAGGATATACAGTAAGTGCTACTACTGTTAGCTAATGGAGATTCTCCTTTAGCTCAAGCGGTAGCGCTGTTGCTTTGGGATAGGAAGGTTGTGATGTCTTGCCTAAAGGGATATAAGTGTTGCAATTCAGGTCCCAAATGAGAAAAATTCTTCACATTGGTGCCCAATTAGTGATCTGATTCCTGGTGTTAAGTCTAATGCAATTTAGCACGCACCTGCTGAATAGCACGCATGCCAAATACCAACTGAACTGCTCTGGCTCTTTGTCTTTGTTCACGGAGAGTTGAACGTTTTGGTGCAGGGCAGGGAGTAGAGCACAGGGGCAAGGGGCATTTGCAAACATTTGCATGAATGAAACCTGCAGATTTGCTTCAGCAACATTTCGGAGCTGCTCACATTCGCTCTGCAGCAAATGGATATGGATATTCACTGAGAGCTTGACCTGAGTATATAAAAGTTATACTAACAACGGGGTAATACTTTACTATCCCAAGTGATGATAATCTGACCTATTGACCTAAGAGCCACCAAAAGAGGCAATTTCTGCCTTGACTTTACAGTTTGAAATATAGAGAAGAGAGGGCCCCACAGATATCCTAGCCTATCTTATTTTATTCTTGTGATTCTGGATTTCTTGTGGACATTGTGGAAAAATGTAAAGTTTGGAAAGGATTTGAATGAGATCAGGTTAAAGGCTTTTGGAACATGTAAGCTTGTAGCGAGCTGACATAGTTTTCTAAGGGTAGCCACAATTAATTCATTTAGATTAAAATAATTAAAAAGATGCCTGTCTAAGGCTCTAAACTCCCTCACATATCATTAATAATACAATAAAATCCCAGAAGAATGAAAATAATCATACCAACAGGAACTCAGCCAAGCAGCATCCTACAGAGACTCCTTTCCAACCTTTTATCGTTGTGGGAAACATACCTTCAGCCCTGTTAAAGAATGCTATTAAACAGGTGTCATTTGGAAACAACCATATAGGGCTATTTTGTGCCAAAAAAGGGACTGAAGTTTTACAGTCTCAGAGAACCCTAGAAAGCACCCAATTACCCCTCCATTGTGGAATAAGAGAGAATTAACTTGGGCATCCAGTGCTGACCGGAGATAACAAACCTAGTATATACAGGAAAAAAACATTTAATTCATATTCAAGCTAGTTTCAGGTTCTAGAGGTGTGACAATCCTTAACAAATATGTTAAACATATTGTGTTAACAAACAGAGGTCAGTGGACGACCGTGAAATTACAGGATGCCGATAGAATTTTTTTAGTGAGAAGCCCTACCCAGAAAACTAGCTGCTACATTTTGTCTCTGAAGCTGTCCTAACTTTAGTCTTCACGTGGCTTTAAAGTGTAACACAGTGTAAACCAGGCAGCAACAAAAGGCTCTCAAAGCAATCTCAGAAGTATCAGTCAAAAGAAAAAGTTGCAATCTCTTAGCTAGATGCAGCTGACAAAAAGGATTGGCAAGTTTGCTATACACTCTGATTGTCAAAATTAGTGGAGGATCCAACCACCCCCTTAAATTTGGATCCTAAATGGAAGCAAGGGCACACCGAGCTCTCATAAGAGTTCTAATTGCTCCTTGCCCCTTCTTGAGTGCACTGCTACTACCTGCGTCTTATCTGATTTGGCAAGATTTTGTTGGCAGCTCCCTTTTTTCCAGGCTGCCATTCTAGATGTTTGCTCACATAATAYGAGTTAGACAGAAAAGCAATCAAATATTATGTGTTTCTAAATGAAATTATGGCATATAGCAAAATAACCAAATGAGTTATGAGACGTGCACCAGTTGAAAATGAAGAACGTGCACATTTATGTGGTCTTTTTGCAATAATCATCTTATGAGAACAGATCTGGGTTAAAATTAGAGCATACACTGCATTAACTAAAGCATGAGCATGATGCTTTAGGAAGYGCAGGTAAGAACTTAGGCCTCTCTCAACTCTGACTTGTGGTCCAGAAGAAGGAGTTCCAGGTTGGAAAYGGGAGGGTCTAAGGTGCTGCCTCTGGCCCAGCACCCTGAATGGCTCTGATGGCAGTTTTCTCCTCGTCTGCAGTAGGGTCAGAATGTTACCTTTAAAGTTAAACTTGCAGATTCCTCTCTCAGAAGACAAATGCACTCCTGATAGTAGCCTAAAAAGGAACAAAACTCTCAGAGCTCCCTATAGCTCTTGCCATTCCACAATGAGACACAAAAGCTGGAGTTGACAGCAGTTCAAAGTGGAATAAGATTAATATTTTTAACAGTAACTACTTTAACAAATTACTAAGGGACTTGTGAAATTATGGAACAATGGAAGTCTTCCTGGAAGATATGTTAAATCAAAGGTACTGGCCTGGAATTTGGATGTGCTGGATGAAATACAGCAGGCTGGGCCATGCAAGAATTCAAAGTAGATYATTTTAATTATTTGAATTATTTCTTGTGATCTTTAAACCCACTAAGAAGGACGTATTATCTAACTATCTAATATCTGTGTTCTAAATCATAAAATCTTTGATTTTAACACAATATTCTCACACGGTCAGATGCAGCCTACACTTGTGTATTAATTTTTAAACAGGATTMAGTAGAACTCAAAATTTGTGAAAACATTAACTCTTCATGGCACAGTTGAGAACTTCTCATCTTCTTCTGTGCCTCCATAAGTGAAACCAACAATATCTGCAGTTCACCCTCTGCAATGCAACTAGGACAAATGGTTTTGCTATTGCTTTTGCTTGCTCACTGGTTTCCATACAAAACAGAAAAAGGCCATGTTAACTAGTTGCACAAAATTCAGCACGCTAGCTCTGAGAAAAAGAGAAAAAGCAACTTTTTCTTTTAATTTCTGGACATCTTTTGATGAGCCACCCAGCACTGACTCAGCGGTGCTGGACCTTCACTTGGGGCCCAGAACTCTGCAGCTGCTCTAGCTCTGCATTTGCCTAGAGCAATGTGCCAGCTGTCTCTGACTGTATTACACCACAGTAATGCGAACAACTGGAAGCAATAATGTGTCTCCCCATTTGCCTAACAATACCAACATGAACAATAATTCAGAAGACTGAAGATTTGTGCTGTAATTTAATAAACCCCATGCACATTTCTACAATTGAGTATCACATCTGTGCAATGGATCCTAGAAGTGTAATATTCTTTTATAAGGGACCATTAACCAATCTTAAGTTTATAGGTTTCCTTAAATCTTTTTCATCAGCTGTTAAACTACAGTAAAGAGAAAATTGCCTCTTATGAGACAAGGGATAGTAAAATACAAAGACTGTGATTAAACGTCAATCAATTAAGGATTATAATATAATAAAAATGCTGACTGATGATTAAAATGAGTACTTTCTGGCAGAATTTTATAAGCAATATTAAGAATTGTTTAAAAAAGTCAATAGAATAAACCCCACTTACATCTTATTATGTATCAGGGACACTGTCTTAGATAGGTTTATTTAGAGAAGAGGAGAAAAAAGAATTGTTATTCTGACAAAAATACCTAGGAAGCAGTTTGTTGTCGATCTCCACATTAAATAGGATACATTTCTTTCTGTCATTTATTTTATTATACCCCTGACTCCTCCATTTTAAATCCGTTTCTGAATGGAGTAAATAATGCTATATATTTTAGTTTCAGCTGGTATTTGGCAAGTTCATGGAACTAGGCTACATTTCATGAAAACAGGTAACAGATCATGCAGTAAACAATATAAATAAGTGACACACAAAATATTATTTCATGTACCAGACCTAAGAGAGTGGCCCAGCTGAGGCAGGGGAGAGCAGTAAATGCAGTGTTTGTATGTGTCTCTTTACTGAAGATGCTTTAGTGATCTTTTATGGAAAAATCCTATGGAATTTAGAATTAGACTAAAAGGATTCTACAGAACTTCTTACACTGAAAGAACACTAATAGCAAATAATAAGCTTTTTATAGTTCAAATGAAACATCCAGCAAAATGCTGTAGCAGGAATATAGTTTTCTATTAAATTCTACAGTCTGTTTCAAGAGAGCAATAGAAAAGTTTTCATTTTCATAAGGGAAACTCCCTATAATGTACATCTTGCCTAATATTCTCTTCCTGTGCTCCTGCTCTCACACTGCTGAGTGGCTGTGGATAAAAACCACATTACCATGTAGAGTCTTTTATCATGATATTTTTGGTTTTTCTCCTTCCGATTCACCATCTTTCAAAGCAGGCTGAATTTATTTCTCCATCCTCCTTGGACTGTGCCATGTGTTTGCTGAAGATCACTTCTACTTTACAAAACTGTCTATCACTTCCATTTCTGCATGGGTCATACTAACCCTYTTAGAGACCATCAGTCTTCCTACTTGCTTAAAGCTACTCTTCATCTTCTCTCTACTTTCATCCTCTTCTTAACTAATTGTTTTAAGTGGCTTTTGCCCTATCACAAGTATCTCCTAAGCTTCACATCTAAAAACTAGTGGCTGCATAAGCACCAAACTGAAGAAAGACAGGTTTCTTCGGAATTTGAGTCTTGAGCTTGAGAGACAGGTATTCAAGAAAACAGTCTTCAATTCAAACTTTAATTAAAATTCACCACTGGGATCAAAATTGTTATGTAGCAGAGAAAGGCACAGACAGACACACACAGTGTGGTCATCTACTGTCCTTCGGAAATTAGGCTGAAAACTACTCTTGTATTCTGTATATCTCTCTCCAGCTACCACAGTCTTTCCATTCTTGTTTGTCTCCATAGCCGTAGGATGCCCAATGTACAATTTCCTATTGCAGGTTCCTGCATTGCTCTTTCATTCTCCTCCATCTGATTCCTCTTAAAAAAGTAGCACCAAGAACATGATAAGCACTAAGAAATTTTGTCCTTCCTTGGGCTTTATCCTTCTTAGTTCTCTCCCTCTTGATCAGATTCCCCGTTGCCATTTCCCATAACAATCCCAGATGCCATTCTCAGGTCCCCACCTCTTTTTTGCTATTAGATCTTGTATTTAACAGACCACATCCATCTGCAAACAGAACTTTCCTCTCCTTTTGAATGTCTTACCAAAATTTAATTTAGGATTGGCAAGAAAATATTGTTTATTTGCAAAARCCTCTTCCATCACTGGTGGCAATACTAGCAATTCCCAGTTCACCAGGACATAACATCAGTATTGTCTTTGACTTTTTAAGCCATACTCACTACAGTAAAGAAGAGCAGGAATTTGCTGAGATAGGTATGTAATCAAAATAATTTGCCATAATTCTGCAGTTGATCCTGATGAGGTGGAATTAAAATCATTCATCTTTGGACATATAACACAGACGTTATACCCGAGCTCATCACTTCATCTCCTTACCCTAGATTCCTTTTATGGTCAAAGTGTAGGGAAGGATTTCTAGAGAGATGAGTTTACTCTGAAGATGTTAAGTAGTCTCACCTAAAGATCAGCACAGTGGGTTGGCCTCATGAATTGACTCACCCTGCAGCCACATGATCACTAGACCCGATACCAAGGGGAGAGGAGAAGAACCTATGGCTGATGGTGGAGGATGAGACAAGGCAGGCATTCCTTTCTTAGCAGCAAATCATTTAATCCGTTCAACTATCAGGTCAAACCCTACTCTAACTGGACACCAGATCTGAGCTGAGCAGCATGCTCTGAAGGTTCTCAGAAGTTCTTACATGTGGAACATAATTACAGAGTGACAGGGATTTGGGAGTACACTCACGGCCATGTGACATCATGAATGTGTTCATGTTACAATGTGATGTCATGTGGTCATGTATTTTAGTTTTTAATGGAAGCCACTACACAAATAATGATCAGGTCAATTGTTACACACTGTATTTTTCAGCTCTGGAAAAATTCTCTTCTATAAAATCATGTCTGCTCCACATACAGTCTTTAGAGTTGACAACATTTATTTGAATGGGAGTCCTGCTATTAGAAGTAGTGCGGAATCAGGTTCTTGTATGTATAATTTAAAAAAACAACTACATTTGATCAAGGAGTTATAGACACCTGGTTTAGAAAGGCAGTATAATATCAAAAATGCAATTAAGACTTTACTGTTCCATACCCTGAACCTTTTATAGTGGCAGAGTAAAAGCGACTCTGACCCTAACCTGGATAAAAAGCTTCTCTAGCTGACCTTTTCTATTATGTGTCTTTCTCAGTTTTGGCATGTCATGACAGTAATAACCTGAAAATTATGTTCATCTCCTGCCACTTCTTGACAAGCATACTGGAACATTTCCCAAGAGATGTTGTCAGTTCACTGAAGAATAATAGTAGTAATGATGATATAATAAAGGAAAACCATTTAGGTCACCAGTGTATGTATATGACTGTGTCCTGGCAGGAGTGAAAATTAGCTGAATGTCTGTCCTAAAACAGCAAAGAATCTATTCTTGCATTTCTTTTGTATCCAAAACAGACTTTAAAGTAAATTTTTGTTGTGCAAGAGCAACCAAAATAGTGTATTAGAATACATCTATTTTAAAAAATGGGCTTGTTCTTTATAACTTTCAGCAGTCAAATCCTCACTKACAAAGTACTGGAATTTGACGTGCCTACTTTGTGTCTCCCAAGTCAACCACAGAACATGTGTCAGTCATGTGCTATGAGGGTATATTTTTTCTTGATGGCTGGAAATGGAGGGGTTAAAAAACCCTCTTTAAAGAAAAAAAAATTCCCTTTGTGTTTCACTCTAAGTGATCACACACATTGAAGGAATAGTGAGGACTGTAGTTAAAAATAATCAGAAATAAAAATAAAAGACCTTTTGTGAGAGAAAGTATTTTATTAAGAAGGCTAATAATGTTTGGGATATTCTCTCTGAAATATAGTAAAAGTTTATCACTAAGTTCTCTCTGTCATGTATCAGTTGTAATAAATGGGGGGTGGGGGTGGGTGTGGGGTGTCCCTTTGCATAGTATCTCAATAAAAACATTCTTTACAGTTTTATTCATTTTATTATTCATGTACTGGACTGAGTTTAAAACTAAGGTAAAGTTAATCAGAAATCAGAAAAAAGCTCTCAGGTTACAGACTGAATCATTCTCTCCATCCTTACTGTGTGGCCATTTTTGCTGATGCAAGACATGTTTTATCCAGCTATCACAGTCTTTTTCCTCTAAAGATTGATGACTGAAAATGCTGCACTAGTAGTTATCCATCACATATGCCTATGGATGACCACGGCCTTGTCTGTGATCTGTTCTTATACCAATTAAGTTTGGATCTCTGCCAGCTACAGAGCCTTGTTATGTCACTGAGAGAGAATCAAGGAACCTGAATGATTTCCTGATTATTATAGATTATTGAACCCCTTCCAGCCTACTCATGCTGAAGGCTGGACTTGGAAAAGACAACTCAGAAGCCAAAAGCAAATGAGATACTGTAGGATCTGTTCTTTATAGCACTGTGCAATTTTACTTAGAGCCAAGCAATGTTGTTTTGATTGGGAACTGCGAGGCTGCAGAGCTGGTTCAGGAAAGCACCTTTAGAGAAGCAAATAGTGATACAGTAAAAGTGTCTTTTTCTGAAATATTTTTCTATAAAATCCCCTCCTCAGCCTCCCAAACCAACACTGTTAGGGTGCATGCAACTCAAATTTTAAATACTCTTAAGTCTCTGGCCAGATTGTGGATAGTAATAGGACAGTTTTAAGACACAGAATTTTTTTTTTCTTGATTGTCTCAGTTTACTGTTTCTTTTACATTGTTATTTGCAATCATTTATCAAATAAGTCCAACATAGTTGTTCATCCCAAGAAACAACAAAGCAATTTTTGTGACCCAAATTTAGAAGTAGAATGTACTAACTAGTTTAAATTACTCTTCCTTACAACACCGTACACTCTTCAGAATAATTTAGATACATCTACTTGTGAGAATAAGAAAATGCTGCTGCAATTTATTTGCATGCCAAAGTGTAGGAAGGAAGTTTCAGTATGACTAAAGGGATAGAGCAAATTCTACCTTTACATTTTAATCTCCTGTGGCAGATGCTGTTCTTTTTATACTTCTCTCTTCTGAGTAGCTGAGGAGAATTATACTAGTTTAGTCTCATCTGTACGTAGCTACTGGAGTGCACAGACAAGGAGTTCATGAGCAAGGTTAAGGACTTCAGATTTTTTTCATATTGGTCCTATGGTCACTTAGGCATAAAAGTATGATTGGATTTGCCATCTTACTTCCAATAAGTTGACAATATTCTTTACTATCGGTCTAGTTGTCATTCACATCACCTTGACTGTGCAAAGAGATCTAGCCAGAAGTGAAAACCAGGCCCCAAATTGCTAAGTGCCTAGTTTGGGACTTCAGATCAAGTGGGGTCTAGATACCTATGCAGAAAAAGATAGATAAAAGAATTGAGGTAGTACCAAAAGTCTGGAGAAAGCAGTGGAATATAAGCATGGCAGAGTGAAATGATTTCTTAATTTTCAGTCAGCATGAACGTTGGGGTGTCCTGAACAGTGTTTTCAGAAAACTCTTGCCCCCAACTAGTTATTCCAGGGAAGGGAACAGTATCCTTCATGATACCATGGATCTGAATGACCTTCCATTATGAAATAGGAAGGAATTTTTCCTATTGAACAAAACTAGCAAGAAATCTGTTGGGTTCCTAAGGCAAGGAAACTCATGTGCACGTACTGTGTGCTTGCATCTGTCTTATCTCTGGCTTTGATAACTTTGCACAAATTTTTAATCACTTTGGCAGCAAATTTCTGTGAAGTTGCACAGCTGAGTAGAGGAGAGACAGCCCAAAGCAAAGGACTGTCACACAGGAGCACACTGTCAAGACATAGGTTGATAAATTCCACTAGTTTCTCACATTTCTTAGAACTTCAGGAAGGTGGACCCCAGTCAATGGAAATAAGATTTTCACAGATTAATGTTAGATACCTTAAAATATTAGCTTGTAGCTGTTTTCAGGCTGTGACAGACTGAAAGTGCTAATTTCCAGAAGAAAGTGAAATGAATTTTGGAAAAAGGATACTCAAGGTTGAATGTACCTTACAAAATGAAAATGAAAATGAAAATGTTTACATCTAGCTGTGCATTTGAGCAGCGATTTCGATTCATCTGTCCAAACACAGATGCAATATTACTATTTTAGTTGCTCCTGAGTATCTGAAACAACCACCTGGAGTTGGCAGATATTGTACAGGACCTACGGGAGAAACACATAGTCTGGAAAGTCACCTGAAGGCCAGGAGGGGCATGATAGAGCATCTGTAAAGGGGCATGCTAGGGCATCAGTAGACACCTATGTTTTGGCAATTTAATAGCCTTACTGTTCAGCCGACTAAAGAAGTTTAGTGAGCCGAAGAGTTTCTTAAACTCCATTGACTGTACTGACTAAAGTGCCATTGACTACAATGGAAGTAATGAGAACTTAGACTCATAGTTGACACACAGACATCTACCTTATAAACCTTAATTTATGTGTCTTAATCTTTAGGTGTCTTGGATCCTGTCCCTCAAGCATCTCTCTTTCTTAACTGTTTAAACAGAAGCCAGTGACGTGATCAGCAATGAAGCAAAGACTGTCTACCCAAGTGGCAAAGTTAACCCACACTGGATGTATTAAATGTTTGACATGAGAGAGGGGGTTGGCATGAAGAACTTTGAATTAATGAAATTATGACCTGCTGCTTAAAGTCTACCTGTTGCAGCTGATGTTCAGTTAATAGCCCGTGTAGCTTGCTGTGACCACTTCTTGTGTGAGCAACCCCTGCTTCATGCTGTATATCTAGACTGGATGTGTTCTACGTGGAAACACAATAAAATGGGGACATCTTGTCTTCTAGCTTTCTCTCCTCACCGCTACCTTCTATTCTTCTGTTCTGTCCCATCCTCCCAGGCTCCCCCTGCTATGTTTTGCTGTACAACTACATGACACAATAGGTATAGAGAGGTAATAAGGAATAAAGAAAAAGTCTTTCATTAATGGAAAATTTCTGGTATGTGAGAACGTGAATTCATGACCGTGGTATCAAACATGAGTAGCCAGCTAATCAGATGATTGAATCTTTGGATAATCACTATTCGCACTCTGGTTCTAATCAATACTTGATTTCAACTGTCTCAGAAAGCCCACCTTTCAGTTCTCGTCTAGCCTTTTACGGAGAAAAACATATTTTCTATTGCAATATTGCTACGGCCAATATTTGTATTTTAGTTGTTGTTTCACATTTTCTTATTTCTATCCTGAGTTTTCATCATGAAAATACTTTTCAAATATATGTACATGTGATCCTTGATTTCATATAAAAGTACATTTTGAAAACACACACTAAATTTTGTTATTCTTAAGTAATAAAGAAAGTATAATAAATGGCTTTTTTTCCTCTCTTAAAAAATAAGCTTTAAGGAAGATAATTTTCTTTGCAAACCCAAGTACATGTTAAGTAGGCTAACACCTAAGGCATCAGAGATTTTTATTAGATTACAAAAAAAGACCTTCCTGGTTCCCACTTTGCTGAGGTTACTTAGGACACTGTTATGCATCTTTTCACTTGATTGTTATAGGAAACTGTACTTTTCTGCTATTTCCCCTGCCCTGCTAACCTCTGAGACTGAGGCAAAACCCACTGACACTCTTTCTGGTTAAATCAAGCTATAATGAAATACTTTCTTTGTGACTTGAACAAGTCTCAAAGGAAGACACAGTAAAGGAAATGTCAGGCATGCATCCTTTAATTTTTTTCTTTCCTGAAATCTTGCAGTAGATCCTGAGTGACTCCACAGCACTGGCTACGGAGTAGGACCCTTAAATAAAACATCACAAATGTTTAAAACCGAAAGCTGTGTGCAGGGAGGGGACAGAACCCTATTAAGGACCAATACAATAAAAGATCCAACAGTCTGATCACTGTTCTGATTTTTTAAACGTATTTCGAAAGGTCTTCTTCATTGTTTTGAAATGGTAGATTGCATTGTTGTAAAACACACATGGATGGATGGCTGAAACTGTGGTCTGCATACACTAGGTGAAATGTATCTATTGACTTACAAGCTGGCTGCATGTGTCAAAATGCAATCCGGTATTTTTGTAATAATAGCTAGCAGTCGTAGTTGTAAATTATTTATGGAGACTATTCAGTGCAAACAGGTTAGTGCACACATCCTCTTCAGCTTGACTGCCCTGGTTTTAGATCACTCAGACATTCAACTCCTTAGAGATCTGCTCTTATCATTGCAAACCCTAAAAAGGTACCAAAACTGCAGTCATTTCAGGAACTCAAAGCTGCTCAGCCATTTGCTAAAGTTCTACCTCAAGGTTCAGTGAATAAACACCATTTCAGCCCACCTCTTTCACACCCACCCTGGCCCTGGCGATGTAAGTTAATATCAGACATGAAGAGAGATCGATCTCTAGAGCTAAGACTTCGGTGTGCTTCACTATCTTCGTGCAGAAACATGGAAGAATGTACATAGCAAAGGCCACCGATGATCTTAACGCAAAGTGACATTTCACTAATGCTGTGTTTCAGAAGATGGGAAAACKACAGCCACCCAATGAGTACTTCTGATTAGATTTAAATGAGTACAGCACCCTATTGCAATGCAGTACACTGATTTTCCTATGCACACAACTATTGAAGCTCATTAGCATTTTGCCCTCATCAGTCCATTTCAAGCATCTGCACCTACCCTACACAATCAGAGGACTGGGGGTAACTGAATTTTATGTTTGAACAACACAGCACCAGACAGAACTAATGCATCACGTACAGAAAAATCCCAAGACTTGACTGCTGTGACAGATACAGTATGTCAAAACATTTACTGTGTACTAGTCTCTCTCTAGGACAAGTTCAGCTAGCAAGAGCTTTGTAGGGGCTGCTTTTGCCACAAGATATTCCTGATAGTTCTGAACTTGTGATAGTAGTTCAATTTAGTTCTGCTCGGTCATTAATTTGCAAATGGAATAAAAGTTTAAAGTACACTAATAGCACTGACCTTTACCAGTTCTGGGTGGATTTTGTTGTGGATAATTTGGCAACCACCAGCTTCTGCCTCTTTATCATCTGTGACATTGGGCAAAGAGAAAATCCTTGCAGTCAGGGTTGCAGGGTGAGAAAAAGGGGATGGAAAACCTGTACAGAGACAACAGACATCATTTCTCTTCAGTCCTTCGGCCTCCTTGCCTGGCTGTTGTACAGCTTACACCACCACCAATTGCTCTAGCATGCTCCTCTGTTGGGCCAAGAAGAAAGTCCCTATCCACATATAAGCAGCTGCTTACAGACTAGCCAAAAGAAACTCCAAGGCATATTCTCAATGAGAAAACTGCCTGGGGGTGAGGAGATGTGCTGGTTTTGGCTGGGATTTTCCTCACAGTAGCCAGTATGGGGCTATGTCTTGGATTTGTGCTGAAAACAGTGTTGATAATACAGGGATGTTTTCGTTACTGCTGAGCAGTGCTTCCACAGAGTCAAGGCCTTTTCTGCTTCTCACACCACCCCACCTGCGAGGAGGCTGGGGGTGCACAAGAACTTGGGAGGGGACACAGCTGGGACAGCTGACCCCAACTGACCAAAGGGATATTCCATACCATATGATGTCATGCTCAGCAATAAAAGCTGGGGAAAGAAGGAGGAAAGGGGGGACATTTGGAGTGATGGCGTTTGTCTTCCCAAGTAACCCTTAAGTGTGATGGAGCCCTGCTTTCCTGGAAATGGCTGAACACCTGCCTGCCGATGGGAAGGAGTGAAKGAATTCCTTGTTTTGCTTTGCTTGTGCATACAGCTTTTGCTTTACTTATTAAACTGTCTTCATCTCAACCCACGMGTTTTCTCACTTTTACCCTTCCGATTCTCTCCCCCATCCCACTGTGGGGGAGTGAGCGAGCGGCTGTGTGGTGCTTGGTTGCTGGCTGGGGTTAAACCACAACAGGAGATTATCAACTGAAATCAGCTCTTCGTACTCACTCACATCTCAGAGCTCTTCTTGTCACATGGCTAGAGTCTCTGGGGAAGCATATAGGGCTGCTTATGCTCATTCTCCCCAGGGAATTTGGCCCCAAATCTGGCATAATTTCCAATGCAGATTGCAAAAATTGTGCTTTACCAAAGACATGGCTGGCACTCATGAAAGATGGAAGTGTGCCCAATTAAATATGCACAATGTGGCATAATGACAAAGGGTAAACATGAAGCAGTGAGTAGATCTGTCTGCAAGGAGATGAGAATAATCACAACACGATGCAGTATTCGTGTGACATGCAGCGGTGCTGGTAAAAATGTGATATTGTGTTACTAACTCCTGCGGCATGATAATGGTCTAGGGTTTCAAATGAACCACATAACAAGAGGTCAGAGCCCACGTATGCCAGACACTATCATTACATTCACTTCTTCCCTTTTTTTCCTCTTCTTTTCCTGGTCCTGACAGTAACATTATGTCAATGAGAATATCAGCCAGAAAGTCTGGCTGGGAATGCACACAGTTAAGTAATGCCCACATCACAGGGCAAAGAAACAAACATCTCTCTCTAACTTTCCTCTGTATTACACCTTTAATATAGATGGGACAAGGAAGAAGACCCAAATGCAAAATCAGGAAAAAACACATACAAATAAATATATGAAAATAAAATTATATAATTTAAATTTATAATTACTGAAATAGAATTATATAATTCTCCAGTTAAGGACAGCTGAAAAAGAAAAGCAAACCCAATACACTGAATACATTTTGCAGGGGTCTGGGAGGGATTCCACAAATCATAGGAATTTTCTGGGGCAGCTTTCAGGTATATTTACTATAGTTGTTCAATATTTTGAAACTGGAACAAGCAACAAACATCAGAAACAAAATGCAAGGTGGTTTTTCCCCATTCATACGCTGTTCTGGCTTTTGTTACCATGCCAAACAGCCCAAATCTGTATTCCCAATGAAGCACACAATTCCCACTGCCTGAGTATCTGTTCATTGCTCTGTGTCAGGCACAAAGCATCTCAGCATGGGAAAAAAGCTCAGTACGGGAGGGTGTGAATTCAGAGTATACTTGCACAAACCCTTACTGTGAATATATCCACCTCATGGGTCTTAGTGTTAAATTATCTGCAATCCTTCTTTAGAAAATGGAAAGACACCAGCATCTTCTGAGGGAGATTTATCCCACCWGAGATAGTAGCAGAAATGAATTTCCTTCTGCATGTGTCAGAGGGCAATTCAGCCCACATATTATCTTGAACTGCCTTTGGAGCTGCCCACGTTTCTCTGTCCCCTACAGAAGGAGATTTGGTGACTAACATAAACTGGAATTGTTAAAGGCTGAAGTTAGATGAGAACTTCTCATCCCAGTGATTCAAAGTGCATAAATGGAAATACTTTATTTCAACAGAGGTGGACCATTTTGTTCTTGTTCCACTTTTGAATTTATCTCACATATTTTTATTTGAAAGATAATCTCTTTCCAATTGCAAAATTAAAGGCAATTAAACTGTTTTGAAGAAGACTAACTTCAGCCCTCATATGAGCTTCGCAATAATTAAGATAACACTGGCATTAAAAAACATTTTGTAGTTTCTTTTGACAACTTTATTGTATGTCATTATTTTTTAATTTTTACAGGACATGTGATACTGAAATTGGGTATAACTTTCTAACCGAATTTCAGTATTTTTAAATAGARCGATTTCCTGCAAAATTAATGGCCTGCTCTTGCTTATATCTAACATTAAGTAGCAACAAATGTAGGCACCTAAATCATTTGCTTACACTGAAAGTTTAGACTGGCTTTATAAACTCTAGAATATATTGAACCTTTCTGAGGCAGAAACTTGGCAATGTTTAAAACTGGTACCATAAAAGGAAAGAGTTCTTCATATGGGATTTTGAAAATTAGATAGCTGATAAGTTTAAGTAGCACTGACAAGGTTAATTAGTACTCTCACAGTGAAGGTATAGTATATGCTCATCTAATTGTAATATTCAAAGACCAGTTTAAGGAAAAGAAGAAAACATATCCCAAAACAAAAATATGGAAAATGTGGAAAATCTAAGACAACTGAAATGTTATCTCCATAGGCTACATTAAGTCTTTCAGTCCAAGCAACTCAGCTCCTAATGTTCAATAGCATTTTCTGGATATAGATATGTGTGTATGCATACATGCACATCAATGCTCATGTATGAAGGTCTAGGCATATATATGATAATTAAATTTTTTGGTTGCATTCCTCTTTAGCACAAGGAATTTATATTACATTGAAGCAAGACCTTACAGCAACACTAATGCAGAAAGCTAAAAAGGTTAATATCCTCAGTAGACAGTATCATTTCATCAGTAAGAGAACTATTCAATGACGCTGTATTGGAGTGAACTCAGCATAATCAATTAGCTTTGTCAAGTAAACAGATCTGTCCCTTTGGCTGCTGCGTAACTTGATATTTCTTCCTGTTCTTACTGACTCCATGAATAGAGAAATAAAATACCCTGAAATTATACCAGCTCTGACTGAGGAAAGAGAGCTATTTAAAAAACTGCTTCACTGAAAGTGTCTGTCATTCCTAATCAGAGGGTTTTGTCTTCCAGCAGAGAAGGGCAGTAGGACAGGGCTCAGTCCGGCACCACAGAATGCTTAAACAAAAACAATATTTTCCATGTTTTGATTAATTAGATGCAAATCAGTTGGCAAGCAAAATAAAATAACTAATGTGCCCTGCACCACTTGACATAGCTGACTTGAGTAATTATCTTCACAATGTACCATCCTTTGCTTGCTTTATCATTTGTCTTTCTCTTGTTTTTGTTTTGGCTTTTAAAAAAATAATAATGTAATTACTATAACACTAATTTGAAAGTAATGATTTCTATACACATTAGCAGGCTCTGAGACACAATCTATGATAGGTCGTGAGATAGTAGTCTCAGACTGGCCTCGTGTAGTTTGCATTATGAAAAAAAGCATGGGAAGGAGAGATCATTACTCTGCATAATTAGCAGGCTTAATTAAAAAATGGCCTGAGATATCAGCTGTAGCACCAGCTCAACAAACCCCCTAGGGCTTGTTCATAGATTCTGCTGCACTCTGATTATACTAGTATGAATCTAGAAGTAGCCACCTGGAATCACACTCTCAGATGGGCATTTGCTAAGTGCTAGTACACTGTTATTAAATCGGTTTCTTTGGCACAATTTTGTAAAACGATACAGGCTTTTAGACCTTTAGCAATGTGAAAGGAAAATGTGGCCAGCAAGGTGGAGTAATTCACTCTGCGGGGTTTCCAGCATTCCTCCTTTCTAATAAATGAGGGCGTTCAGAAATGTATTCGTACAAATTTCTCAAGTTCTATAAACCCTAATCAGTTTGGGTTTGTCAAACAAAACCCAACTATGACAGCCTTAAAAAATTAAATCACCTCAAGTTTGAACATCTACATTTCAAATAAAAGTGGACTGAAATCTGAATCCCTTTATACACCTCAGATTTGTGATATTCACATAAAATCCTGCTCAAAGTTTAACACCTCTTTTCTTCTACTTTTATTTTTGTCCGTGCGGGACAATCCATAATGCTTCCTKCTGAGGTACATCAAAACCTTTCCTGCACACTACTGACCATGTAAACAGGCTGCTCATTCTAGACAGGCAATCGCTTTTGCAGAATATATCTGGGGCTAGATAGCAGCTAGGAACATAACTGTACTTGTTAGGGAGTGAAGATTTTCCTGTGTTATTAAACCAGAGATTGGTTTGATCCAGTCAGAACATAATTGTCCAAAGTGGAAYGTCACTAGGACATTGGAGCTAGCAATGATGATTAAAAGACAAGTCCCCTTTGACAGGTACATACTTTACATGTATCAGCAGTTAAAAGTTGGGATCACACCAGAAAGGCAGACAACTAATGTACTTTTTCAAAGGGCTTTTGTAGGCTGATTGTGGGGGGATTTTTATCATTATAACTGTTATTTATACCTGTTTAATAAAGCTTACTACTGCAAGGAGGAAACCAGAGAGACTTTGTTTATTTAACAGTAAAGACATGACTTTGTGTTCTTCCCCCCAAAACGTCTGGGGCTGTGAACAGGCGAGGAATGGGTTCAAATCCCTCAGGTCCAGCCCATGACAGCTGGGCACTCTGCAGCACCCTGCTGGAAACAGGAGGACCTCCATCACCCTGGGGCACGTTGGGCACAYCACATCTCCAGGAGGCGGCCCATGAGGGCTGGAGGTAGGGCGCTCTCATCGGCACCGCTCTCACGCATCAGGAACCTGTCCTCTCCAGAGACCCGTTTAAGTACAAATCCTATTAAGAAATTTAGATAATATGGCAAGATGCTTCTTTTTATGCTGAGCCCTTCCAGCTGATTAGACAGGGAAATCCTTGCTATCTAGTCAAGAAGTTTTCTGGCATGTTTAACATCTTGGGAGCATATTTTTGTGTTTCTTTAGGTTAAAGATATCCTCCTAGGAACTTATCTATCAGAGGAAAGATGAACTGAGGAGTATGTATGTCTGTGGGGAACAGGCAAAAGTTTCTATTTCATGGGAGAATCCTGAACCAACAAAGTCCTGAAAAGGAATGAAATATCGTGCGATGTATTCTCTACTGTCGAGTACAAATAGTGTGCTTTGCAGCAGGAATGACAAGAATTTTGCTATTCCTAACTAAAAGRCATGAAGGAAAAGAAGAAATCACCAAGAAAAATGACTGAAGGATAAATCAATATGAGGTGAAAGTTCAACAAGCGGCCTGCTGTTAGTCTGCCAAAAAGTATTTAATACGTTCATTTGATTTTATTCACATTCTTTAAAAAATGATGTGAGAGAGAGATAGACACGCAGCAATACAGCCTTTTTGTCTTGGTAAGAGAAAAGGCTTTGCTGAGAAACATGCGCTAATCTAAAAGTAGCATTTATCCCTAGAGCTTTGACACCCCTTGAGGGTTAGCCATTATTGCAAACGCAATGACAATCTTTCAATACAGACAAATTAGCTATTTTCTAGAGAGCTAATTCAGTTCTTCAAGTTACATTAATTTATCACAGTTTAATTACCGCTAAAATTATACTAATTCAAATTAGAGGTGGCAGTCATGTAACACATGTTATTTGATACCTCATGTTCATTCTTGAAAAATAATGTTTGTTCTGTTAGGACAGGACCTAGTAATTTCCAGCTCTAAGGATGCATGCATTTGGTAAAGATTTTTAACAGCTCCTAGCTAAGGCAGTTTCTGTAGATTTTTGTCTTCACCCCACTATTCAGACTTTTTCATAAGCTGCAGTTTAGCCTGTTCTCTGGGATGGAGAGTGTTTCTTGGCATTTTTCAGTCTTGTGTTTAAAACTGTTACAGCTCTCTTTTTAATTAAAAAACTGCTGTAATTACAAAGAAAGGAAATTACAAGGAAAATTAATAAAACTAAGAACACTACAAAAATGCTTCCATAATTCAAATACATCTATATGTCCCAAATGGGACAGGACCAGTATTCCAAAAATAAAAGGTTAGACTAAAAATAAAAATAAAAATAGCAGGGAAGAAAAGCATGGAAACCAACCACAAAATGCCAGGAGAGTAAACAGCTGATACATATGTAAGCTCAACTGGGAGGGATATAGGAAATAGGTAGGAGAGGAAGAGACCTCCTGGATCAGCACAGATACTTGTGTGATACAAGCCTTTTGATAAATGGATCAGATTGCTATTTTAAAACTAGCAAGTCTTTTCCCACCAGTATTTGTGCTGAAAAGCTGTGCCAGTGTCCTGTTTTAATGTGTGAACTTTCTTCTGATTTTCAATCTAAGTTCAGTCTCAGCAACTCTAAATGCACATGTTCTTTAGCAAACACTTTCTTCTTTGCACTGAACACGTCCCCTTACCCAACATACCAGCCCTCTTGATGTACCAAAAACAATACTTTCCCCTTTCACCTTCCTAGACTTTGCTCATATTTCCTTTCTTTATTCCCCTGATTATGTTAACAAACTCCTTTGCACCTGTATCTGGTTGGGTTCTTCTTTCTTAAAACTGGGGGAACCAGAATTGTATTTAATATTTCATTTCTCTCACGAGTACCGTGTACAGACGCCCCATTAGTTCTTTTCCCCTGTGAGGAATATCTCCGCCGCATACTTGCTTGGCTTTGCCCCAGCTAGGGCCAGCTGGTGACCCACAGACATTGAGTGATCAGTCAGCAGCACACATGGATCTTTATTCTCAGTCTCTTGCACGTGGTGAACTCACAGCTTGTAGTTGAAGTTCTTCTTATCAATCCCCCCCATGCGTCACTCTGTTTTGCTCCATTGAACTGAAGAACTCTGAAACTTAAATACAACATTTTAAATCTGTGTGTTTCAGGGTAGGCATTAAAATCCACATTTAATATGGAGTTCAGTGGGAACTCCTAGGAACTCATATGATTGAAAGCCTACCAATTTCTAGGTACTCAGATATTGGCTTTCATAATGAAAAATAACCAAATGTCTTTACTCTTCAGGTCATCATTTAGAGTTCTTTCCTCTAAACTCAAGCACAGTGTTGCACACAGCCATTTTTGCACCATTTGGAACATTGCTTGTCTTCTTTATTTCTTCAGATGTCTAGTTTCTAAATAATAATAAAAAACCTGTGTAATTGTCCTTTAGAAAGTTCCAGAGGTATCCTTTTGTTTAGCAAATCTGTATGAGAAGAGCTGACCTGCATACCGTCTTAATGCAACAGAGTAAGTCCAAAGACTCCTCCAATTTGCAGAGCTAGAATATAAAGAAAAATGAATGAAAACAAAGTTATTGAGGAAAAATTTCTGTTGTTGGTTGGTTTTTTTTTTTTTTTCTTAGTACATTTCCAAAGAGATCACAAATATCTTGTGTGATTCATCTCATCTAACTTTAGCCATTTAAAACCTATCCATGTTATCCTAGCTGGGTTTCTAGGCTTCCTCTATAACCAATGGAGAGAGACGACTTAGTCTTTACAGCCTAAAATAGGTGTTTAAGATAGATAGCATTTAATGTTTTATGATTCATTCCGCCTATCTTTAGATTGTCTAGAAGTTCATATCTTTCTTCACTGACTATAAAAGGAGCGTATCCAATTAGTATAGACTTTCATGAGTAACTTGGGGACAGGCAAGATAGACAAGATGAACCTCAATCTTTGATCTAATACGTTATTTGAAATAGGAATGGTAATTAAGGTCCATGCTGGTGCTTTTGAAAAATCCAACCTGCCCCTTAAATGAAGTAAAATTGCTTGAAATGAAACAAAGGAAAATGAACTAAAATACCCGACTCTTCAAATGGTCAAGAAAGAGAGACTTAGAAAATGGTGAGCCCTAAACAAGAAGGACAAATCTATAAATTAGGCACTCAGAGAATTCAGTAAGTGTGAATATACATGCAAAAAAAGTGTTAACAACTTGAAAGTCAGAGGGAACTTCCCTTAGTGAGAAAAATCATCAGACCATAAACTGAAAATGAAAGCTCTGCAGGATCTGGGGGGSTAAAAGTGAGACTTAGATCTATTATGTATTGAGGAGAAAGCCGTTTCTCTAAGACAAAGTGTGAGAGGCATTTGGTACATCAAGGCTATGTTTTGTCTGTCGGCAAGTATTAGTAACTTCTGGTGAGTCCATGAGAGCTATGGTTCAGAAGTGTGTTAGTTGTAGGGACAGATACTGGCAGGGTAGTATTCACCTTGACCTAAATTTAGCCCTCCAGAAGTCATCAATTTTAGGCTAAACTGTGTCTACTGTCATCACAGAGAGGGAGAAAGAGAGAAAGAGACAATCATTTGCAGAGAAACTTCACTACACATCCTAGCTACTTCATTTAAAGATCTGGAGAGGTGTAACACCTGCGATTACAAGTGTAAGACTCAAAYACAACTGATTTTCTCTCAAATCCACAGAATTAACTGACTGACTCCAGTTAAATGTGAGAAGCTTCTGAGCACAAGCACAGGAACCACAGCTCCTAACTCACTGTTGTAGGCAGCGTCCAAGATCATAAGCCACTGAGGAACTTCTGAAAAAATTTATTACTTCAATTTTAGATATCCCATTGACAGTGATCATAAATTACTTCCAAATTACTACTCTTTTCAGAGTTTACTTTCACTTGTGCCATTGATTTTGAGAAGTTTTATTAGAAGACAAAATGATTTATTTTAAACAGAATAACCTTTCTGGTAAAAATAATAATAATAGCAGTCTCAATAAATAGAATGGAGATGTATACAGTAACATTCGTGTCTGATTTCAGATATAGCAGAGRGCTAAAGACATTGGCAAACTTCCTACTGCAGAAAAAAAAAGACCCATTAAGAAAATATCACAAGATTTTACACGCAGCCCCTTCCTCTGGTTTGAGTCTCACAGTGCAGCCACATCTCTGCACAGCAGACAAGAAACATTTTGTTTCATAGGATGAGCGCTCAACTCCACATCCTGCAGCCTGCTTATTCTGATGCTCCTGATGTTGCTGCAGCTTCAGCATTCTCCAGTGCCCCTACACGGTATCAAGTTACCAGATGATGTGTCAAGGGACACGCTCTGGAGCTCCATATGCCACAATTAGGAAAATCTATTGCACTCTCCAAAAAGCAGAGACACTGCTGCACAAGGTCACCRAACACTAATAACAGCAACTTCATGCCACTGGAATTCATAAGGAAAAATCTTCCTCGGAAATACTTGGATGGAAAACAGTAACTTGTATTCCATTAATACCCATGGATAATGTAAAGATACTAAATTAATTGTATTTACAAGAATGGTCTTTTTGTTATCTACAATGTGTTCATGTATGAAAATCATGAGGCGAAAATGAATGCTGAAGATAATTTTTGTTACTAATACCTCTCCTGTGAAAAAGCTGAAGAATCAAATTCTCAAGTGCACATAAAGGGGCATGAGAAACTTAATTTCAAGGTCTATTTCTGACTAGTTTTCTGTTCCCTGTTAAAATAAGTGGCATTTTTTCCCCTTCAGGAACCCAGGATTTGCAATACTAAATTAGTTCACAGGTCTATTGTATCCTATAGTCTTCCCACAGTGAAGTTGTTACAAGAAACAAAGATTTCCACAACATGCACCAAGGTCATTACGCAATGCTGGTTAGCTTAAAAAAAAAAAAAAATCCGTATGATTTCCTCAGACAAAACTTGTCTTTTAACATGAGTAAGACGCACCATTTATTTTAAAGATCTTTTGATTTGTTCTCTTAATTTTATCTGTTTTATAATTATGATAGTCATTTATTACTTTGTCACGCTGAGAACATATGCCACAATCCTCACTATAGTTTATGAATGCCGTGGTATCTTGGTGATCTGTTACACAACATCACAAGTATTTCTTATGTGTAATTATTTCTTCATTYCTTTTCTCAGTAGAAAAAAATATTGCAAATTATTTACATACATATGTATATACATTATTTATATTTGTATATTTTTACATTCATAGATTTTTAAGTACATAAGGGACTGTTGTAATCATCTAATGTGACCTCCTGCACAACATAGTGATTCCTTCAGTAAACCCAGCAAGCTAAGCTGTAACTTATTTTTTAGCAAGATACCTACTCCTGCTTTAAATATTGCATACAGGGATATATCACATTCCTAGGTAAATATGATGCACTGTGTGCATTTATTATAGAAAGCAAGATTAAAAAAATGTATTTTGTATTTGGAACYGAAAGCAAGAAATTGAAAAATCTTAGACTTTTACACACAAGTTTGTAGACAATCCCAATGTGCCAAGCAGTAGAATAGAAGTTTGTTACTGTGGTTCAAGTGTGAAATACTTGCATTCATATCATCACAAGCTCTGAAAGTGAGAAACAAAAGCTTGAATATAAACATGATTCTTCAGGAGGGCAAGCATAGCATGTGGCAGGCAGAACTTGCTCCTCACTTTTTTAGTGAGGGCTCTGTACCTCTTAGGACGTACATTTTTGTGGTCAGCACCAGTGGAAATTTCTTCGAGGCAAGATTTTTCTAACCATTTGAACTGTTCAGACACATTTTAGACCAGAAAAACATCAAAATATGTTGTGAAAATCACATCCTCTGCAAAGATGGAGTGCAACCTCATGACCAGAGTAAGAATTCAGAATGTGCAAGGACCCTGTGAACACTGCAAAGAGATTTGTCCCATTTGTGGGTACAGATATTCCATCAACTGATGGTATGTCTTGGGTATCACCTTAAAATATGAAAATTGTCCACTCTGTTCATGTGTCATTTTAGTCTGTTTTTCTTCATCCAGCTATGCRGCAATTGTGCTGTTGAACTTCAAAACACAGCAGAGGAGAGGGAGTCTTTGTATGGACAGGCACTTCCACTGACCCTTTCATATTTTTATACAGTGAAAGAGATTAACCTAATCCTTACTCTTGAATTAGTTGGCACGGGTATATGAATTGTTCTCATGACAATAATTCATTTTTCTCCTACACATCAGCTCTCAGGAGATAAAAAACTAGCTTTGGCAAGTTGCTGTAAGCATTTGAGACCCATGTAAGAAGGACCTGTTAAGATTTTGGAAGGATGACCCAGTAGAATTTGGATCTTTGGATGGACAGAGTTTGGGTGCCCAACCTAAGCTCATAGGAACAAAGGAGCAGTACAAAAGATGTACTGTTAGGATTTTAGATGACTAGGAGTTTTAAAAAACATGCTGTGAAACCATGCCATAGGGTACAACTCTCTTCACAAATGTAAGTAATGAGTACAGCCCTTAAAGTACACATCTTGGATTTTGATGCTCTCCAGAAGTTCAAGTGAATAAGCTCCATGGTGTCTAGCAGGGAAGTCATTGTACAGGAATTATCCCTTGCAAAAGAAATTAGATCAATCTTCTGAACCACAATTTTCTAAAATTCATAATTTTTTTTTGCACAAGTAGAAATGGCAGATAAGTGTAACATGCACCTCCACTGYAGCATTTCTGAAATTCCATTCCACTGTAATTTTAATCGAAAAAAAATCACCCCAATCTGAAAAAAAATCAGCACCTACAACTGTGCAAGATAAGAAAAAATTCTTAGTTTTAAAAGAAATTCATGCTCTGCTAGATATCCTTCTCCATCTACAGAAACCCAAAGAATTCCTGTATCTTCCACTGTTACCTTAAAGCTGAAAGCAAAATCAAAAGATTAAAGGACATGTTTTGAGTTCTGAGGCCAATAATTGATAATCTCAGCAATGAAAATAACAGAAACTAGAATATTATGCTGAAGATGATATCCTACAACTGTATCAGCTCCCTGATAACTTGAAAAGTAAATTAAAAAGAGATAATGAGTACTAATTTCTGGTGATCCTAGACAGATAAATTTTGTTCCTTCTAAAAGTAAAGAGAAGGTTTTGTGGCAGCCAAACGTGTACGTTTAATCTGGAATCTGCAAGTTAAACTGTGATCCTTGGGATTTTGAATCTGAATTGCTACGAGGGAAGGAGGAAAGAAAGCTGTTTAAACTATTTTTATTCAGTGAATTAAACAAATACATCTCTGAGACGACACAGACTGCAAGACTCTACTGAGAAAATACTACATCTACGCAGGCAATTTCAAGAACTGCAACAAACATTGAAAAAATCTTAATATTCTCACCATGCCTCATGCCTTCAAAATTCACCTGAGGACATTCTGTGCCTAAGTCCCTGCCTCTGCTTTAAGACTTGTTAAAATATAGGAAAAGAAAAAATGAACACACACACACACACACACACACAATCTGATTCCAAGATCTTCCCTCACAAAATACTGTCAAATTAAGGCTTGTCCAGTAATCCTGTGTAACTAACATTTTCCTGCCTAGCTTCTTGGAAAGAAAAATAATTAACCAAAGTGAAAACCACTGCATTTTTACTTGGGTCTTCAGTTCTAAGCCACCAACACTCCAAAATTTTAATCCAGAATATGAATTCTGGTAGCAGAGAGATTTAAAAGAAATTGTGGAACTACATCTCAAACAGCATATTAAAAAAAAAAAAATCTTAATTTGCCAAGACACAAAAGCCATTTACTGCACATATGCATGAGTAACAGGTGTTTGATGAAAGTACAGTTAGCAAGTAGAGAACCTGGAAATACACCGATGATAATGGAACATGGAACAAAACTGGGKTTTTTTCCTACGTAACTAGCTCCTCTTCAACCTTGTTTAAAACCCATGCTTCATCCGAATTTTCATTGGAGCCTCTTTGGGGTACCACTAACATCTGCAGAGTGACATACCCCTGACTTCAAGGAAGAGAGAGAGTCATAAACAAAATTGTGATTCAACAGGAAATTTCTAGTTTAATAATCAGCCTYACACTAAATTTTAGGCCAGAAATGATGGTTAGAACATTTTATCAGACCTRATTAACCTGCCTTAATAGTATCTGTGAAATTTTCATCCTGCTACCCTTGATTTAAAGGCAGTATTGAAGAAGAGGAACTGGGTCATATTCCAGTGATAATTCCAGTGAAGTTTTAAGCCTAATAGTAGGATTTAGCTAACTTAACCTGGGCATCATAGAGGTCATTGTCAAAGTCAAGCTTGTCATCCTAGCCAGTGAAGTGATGTAAATTCTTCCAAAAAACAATGTATCTGATCATTAAACAGGCCTGCAAGACAGCTGAAATGAGTGTGCCACTGGCTACAGACGGACCCATGGTGTGGAGATGGTGCAAGGCTTTTGAGTTCAAATGTGAAGGGGACGGTGGTGCCTTACAGCCCGTTCCACCGCTGCAAGCAGCGGTGCCCTGATGTACTGAACATACCCATCTGCAAGCAGCACGGGCAACAAACTGCAGGGAAGAAATAGACATTTAAAAGAGCAAGAATGATATCTCTCAGACTTAATCTTYCATGTTTTTACATGATGACAGTGAAAACCATAGGGCTGCAAACTGAAGGACCAAATATTGCCACTAAGAGCTTACTGGTTTGCTAAAAGCTATTAAGAAAATGGAAGCTATTAACATCATGCCAAATAATGGTTGAATAATAGCAGCCTAATGTGAAATTGAGATACTTTGTATCACTCTAGAATGATCATCCAAATAATGAACTGCAAACTCTTCAACAGAAGATGGTGTTTGCCCACACATGTGCACAACTATGCCGTCAAAATGCAACAGTTCACATAGTTGTTTTTATGTGCAGATTTTCTGTAGTGGTGACCTGTGAGTTGTACACCTACACTGTAGGAGTAAAGACCCTATCTTATACTCCTTATTAAGGGAAAAATCCTTCTAAGTCCAGTTATCAGTAAGGATCAATAATTAGAAAACACTTAAAATCTTCAACCCATCAACGCTCAGGAAAAGTCTGCCTTGTACAAAGTTCAATGTCTTTTACTAGCAAGTGAACAATAAGCTTTGAAATCTCAAATAAGCGTTCCATAATCTGTTTTTGAAGTATTCTTTGTTATACTATATTGGCCAAAACACATTTTCTGTAATATGAATAACATATATTTTAATGTATGCATTTTATATAAGAAGCATAATAATACAATAAATATATATAACATAGTTACATTTCACTATAAAATATAAATATAATATTTTATACAACTATAAAAATTATAGCAGCAAAACATTTCAAAAATATGCTCTAATAGAACTTCAGTTGGTTACCAAAAAGCATTTTTGAACCTGGGTGTTTTCTGCATATTGTTAAATGACCAATTAGAAATAATCGTGAGAGACACCATAAGTCAGATTATCAGAGGCCTTCATAAAGTGTTATCAGTTGATGATATTGTTACGATCAACCTCACACAKCTGAAAGCAATAGCAGTTTTGCTGACGATCTCCTTTGGCAGGCCCCAGTCTAACAGTCTGTGCCCCATTCCCACCCAGAGTAGTGAGACAAGGAGACATGGAGGCAAAAATGGAGACACCCACGGAGAACAAGTCCAGCTGAAATTATTCCTCAGTGGGTTCAAGGCACTTAAAATCTGCCCCATTATTCTAATAAGTGCCAGTATAAAACACATTATGTCCTCCCTATCTTTCTGTGAAAGAAAAGTCCATGATCTAAGAGAAAGACTTGTACAAATGTATTTACCTGAGATGCAACAACTGAGAAACTGGAAGCTATAATTTCAATTTCTTTGCACTCTTCCTGGCCTAAAACGTCTGAACTTTTCAATATGAAGCAACCCTAACCTCAAAATAGTATATATAATATTAGCTGGGCTATCTTTTGCTAATTGTTCGTTTTAGTCTCTCCAAGGTAGAAAGGAATTAGAGTGCTTTGATGAGAAATAATGGTCAAATATATTGATCTGCACTGCAAGATCTGCAAGCGAGTCCAAAATGAAATTATCACAATTTAAAATCATATAAAGAAAGTACTGACCGTCTGCAAAGTAATTCAAATGTGTCCTAACACAGAACGATGGCTGCTAGTAGCACTGGAATTGGGCCAGTAGTCTGACAAATGATTTGGATGTATCCTATTATTAGACAATTATTCAACAGAAATAGAATGGAATGATCAGGTTAATTCTGATGACCAAACAGTGCGGTTATGACTGTTTTAATACAACGAGTTACACGCTGTTACTTCATTTGCAATGTGGTCATGTTCTCTGAGGTCATAAACATGCCTTCATATGCTCTGTGTGTCATGTATGTCCACATATGGATGTAAAAATATATTTACACGTATACATTATAGACAGATAAATGGATTGGTAGTTGCATACTCATACAGTACGCATGCAATGCATTTAATCAGAGCTGTGAACAATGTACAGCCAGAGCAGATTGATTAAGAGGATTTTTACAGGATCACCGGAAACCCTCAATAGCACTTGACAATAATCAAAGCTTTAAATACAATAGCAGGAATTGAGTAGGAATTGAGCTGGCACCAGAGAGGCTAACTCTGTACATCAATACTTAAAAATGAGAGTTGTTGTGTGAAAAGGAGTGCTAAACTGGAAAAGTGCCAGCTGTTGAAAGCCTACATTTAAGGCTGAGTCTGAGAACTGCCAGTGTTTCCGAATGAAGATCGGAAGAGCAGAGGATGGGTCTGAAAAAGCAGCGTCCACCCACAGTGGACGGGGCTCAGGACTGGCAATCCAGCACCTATACTCCACTGCCTACTGTGTCAGCCTGGGCTTAATTTCCCTGCTTCTCCATTAATCCGTCTAAGAAGGATACTTCCTTGTCTTGTGAGGTGTTGGATACCTGTATGCGAAAATACGACAGAGCAGATCAACCCATTTTCAGAGCTGTGCTAAAGAATTACGACAATTTTTAATACCTGACCTGCCCTGATAATTGCTGAGGCCCTGATCCTGCGAAGAGTGATATGTGTGCTCAAATTTACATGCTATAATTAAACCCAAGGAGACTACTTTCAAAGCCTAGAGTTAAGCAAGGAAAAGTTTGTAATGAGAAGTCATATCTTTCATTAGATCTGCAGATATAATTGGAAAAAACAGACAGACTTTCTTGCATACAAGCCCCGTTTCATCTCTTCAGGTCTTGGCAAAGAGCCAGGTCTTTGCAAGATTGGAGCCTAAACGTTAGTAGCAGCATTTCGCTAGGTATAAATGCAGTTGTGAAAGAAGCTTATTAAAAACTTGAGTTTCTTTGCTTAGAATCCTCCCCAAAACAAACAAAAAGTGCATCTTGTTGTCTAACTGACTCCTCGGATCGGTAAGAGCAGTACGAAAATTTTTATGGAAGTATTGCAAATGCTCAGTTTGATCATTTGTTGCAAAATGGTTTGTTTTGTTTAAAAAATAATTAAAAATTAATTGAGCCAAAGCATGAGGGAGAAATTGACTCTGTAACCCAGCATTTACAGAACTCATCTGGGATATGGGAGACCAGCATTGAAGCCTCTGCTTTAACAAACAGTTCATTAGTTTTACAAAGCAGAACAACTTTATCAAAGGAGATTAGCGAGTCCTATTTTAGAAGAGCCAAAATCCTGATGATGAGGATTCCTTGGGTTGATTCCTTGGGATGTGGGATTCATATCCTCTTCCCAAAGTTGGGAGGTGCTTTGGCTACTTCTGCACTGTTAAATCACACAGACTGTAGTCATTTCTGCCTGCAAGAATAACCGGTTCCTTTCTGAAATTCATTGGGCCATTAAAAACAGATATCTATTGCTTTTTTAAAACTTTTTTAGAAACTATGACAGCTGTTCATTTTTGGAGTGAATTCAGGACTTTCTAGTTTTTGCCTCTGGTTCTTACTAGTAATTTCCAGCTTTAGTAAATTCAAATCAATATATCTCTGCCTTCAGACACATGATCACAGCCGCCACTCACCTTCAAAAGGTGCCATGTATATGAACAGATGTCAGCTTCAAAGGTTTCACACAAAGCTGGGTAAAGTTATTACGTTATTTTCATCAGTTTCATTGAGCTTTGCATCACCTCCACAGGTGTAGTCTAAAAAAGGTCCTGAAAGAGGTGAAATCAGGTCTGTTTCTCAAAACATGAGGATGGAGATGGCAATGTCTATGACCAAGTCCAGTGTAACAGCCCTGACCATGTCTCCAAATTACCAGGTCCCAAGGGAATAACTCTGCATTGGAGCTGCAGTATGTTCCAGACAGTGATCTGATTTTGATGAATGGTGAATCAGGACCACTAGTTTCACCACAAAGCACATATCTCTCTTAGTTTAAACACACAGACTCTGAGTTTGGCCTCTGGCAGTGAGCACACTCTCTTGAACTTGGGTCGAGAGCAAGTTCATCAGGTCAGTGGGCTATCTTGCCAAAAAAAATAAGGAAAATACTTTCAGGTATAGTTTTCAAGAAGAACCTGAATTGCAGTTTGCTGGAGGCTGAGATCGCATTCTGTATAAGGTGTAGGTACTTGCTCATGCTGTTTGTATGCTCTGCCCTAAGCATCATAATTGGGAACCAGAAACTGGATATGGACTTCCATCTCATCTGATCCTGGCATTTTTCTATTCTTTATATTCATGCCTGGAACCACCTGCTGACTTTTGTAGATGTACAAGCATTTTTATGGTTTTATCATGGTTTTTTTACAGCTTCAGTGGTATCCACCACCTGCCCAGACAACATGGGAAGTAGTACCCAGCAAGTGCGAGACATGGCTGGTACCACCAGGCCTGTGTCTGGTGGGGTTCTCGCACCTGGCTTTGAAGGCTGGGGAAATGAGCAGGAGGAGGAATGCCTGGCTGGCCAGGGGCTCCCTTTCTTTTGCCAGGGTTTAAGACAACTCCACTCCACTCTGCCAGTTAAACAGTAAAACCAGGGATATTTCAGATGAACAAAATATACAGCCTACAAAAGAGAAAAAACTGTCATCCCCATGTAAGTGTTGCCATCTTAAACAGCACATACAGCCATGAGAAGTCATGTCAAACTTTGATTTTTGAAAAGTAATGTTGACTCCAGATTTGCTGCCTCAGTTCACCATGACGAAATATTGACATAAACGTATCCCTGAGCAGTCACAGAGTTTAGCTAATTTTTGTCACACTTTCCAAAGCCAGTAGTCTTATGAAACACTAATGCACATTTGTTGCTCCTTTCCCTTAGAAATCAGCTCAAAGCACACCTCCATAGTCTGACTTCTGCTCTGTGTCTTTTGCCCCTGTGAAAATTCTTCACATCAAATGCCTGTAAAAGTTAACAAGTAAATGATAAAGGATAAATCATTAAATACTGTGCAACAAAGCTTTTTTCCATGTTTTTTACCTTAACCCCTAACCTTCAGTACACATTTTCTATCTTTTATTTCCAGCCGTCAATGTGTTACATCTGCTTTAGGCCTGAATGCAAGTGAAGGAAATTTAGGCCTCAGTTTTTACAAGACAGCCAAACAAGGGAGTTTGTACATAAAGATTTGCCCATGAGGTCTTATCAACAAGAACTACCAGCTTTGCAAACCTGGTTCACTTTTAGGCTGTAGCTGTAGAAAGCCGTGGTTCACTGTTTAACTAGCACCACAAACATGCAGAAGAGCGCTGTGGAAACAGATACTTAGTACAAGCATAATACAACTATATCCTGAATTTTATTTACGTTTACTCTAATCATGGTCATCATGTTCTGGAAAGCTAGCAATGCAAATATGACTACCTCATGACTGCTAAAATTCATGGCTTGAGTTGCTTCCTACAAAGAGCAATAACTTATTTCTTAAAAGAAAATGGGAAAAAAAAAAAATAAAAAAAAAAAAAAAAAAGGGTAATGGGGGTGGGGGGGGGGGGGGGGCAGATATTCAGATATTTCATCTTTCAATGTATACATCTTTTTCTGCATCACTAACATGAACTTGGTATCAATTAACACTTTTGAATATCTTCAAATGCTTCACCTTTTTCCCATTTACTAATTGAGCCTAGTTATTCACAACAGAGAACGAGAGACAGAGGGAGAGAAATTTCTTTCCCAATGAAGATTACCCATTCATTTATTTGGAACCAATGTGGCAGCCGTTGATCACCTACTGGAAAGCACTGAATCAATTAGCCATAAGGGATCATATCCCAGAGTTCTTATTCAGACTTTTTCAAGGAAAACACACTTCATTCAATGAGAACTTAACCTAGAAAAGAATGCAAATATTGGAATTTGGCCCAGTGGTTGTACAGGGGATATCTTGTAATCAGGTATTATTAAGGTTTTGCTAACCAGGCTGTAAATGTAAATGTAACATTTCTTTTTTTTTCTGTAGTTATCATGCTTTACTATTATCTTAATATACAATGAAGTCTYTGTCCATGCAGTAAAGGATAAAATACTGGAATATAAAAAATCTGCAAAATATGGGAAGAGGAAATAGAAACCCTAACTGCTTAAAGTGGTAACACCTGCTAAACAAAAAGTCTGTATGGTTAAGCTACAGGGGACTAATTCGATTTATCTGTCAGTGAGATTGCTTCCTGTCAGCTACCACTTGCAAATCAATAAATAAATCTATATGCAAATAAATAGTAAAGTAACTACTATTTTTACCTTGTTTAGTAAATGCAGATGAACAAAAACTGACCCAGAAGGGAAGGTTCAGAGGTGACTTTGGCAAATATAGTAATCATGTAAATGGTGTTGGTACCTGGTCAAAAGGGCTTTTAAATAGTATAACTTCTGTTGATTCGGCAATAAGTGTAAACTGGAAAAGTAAATTGTGTCCCATTACTTCAGCTCACGGTGGAGATCAAGTTACAGCCCTGGCATAACCTGGAATAGCTTCCACTGAAATTAATAACAGTTATTCCTGCTTCATTCAAAGGTAAAATTGTTCTGCAGGAAAGATCAGAAAACCATGCCCAGCAGTGGCTGTTCTCACGTTTGTTGCTCCTATCCATCAGTGCTGACAGAGCTTATATGTTGGCCTATAAGATAGTTTGGGTCTTCTTCCAAACCTAAGAGAAAATCCAGGTGATTATCCTGAAATGCTGCCATTTAGGTCTGATTCTGCTCCTGTGATTACAGCGCGCTGCTTCTAAACTTGTGCTTCCCTAAAAAGAAATGGTCTCTTGAAGTGAGATCTCCACAGCAACTTCAGATAACTGTAATTGGAGCACAATGTTAATTCTCCCTAGCATCAGAGGAAATGCTTATTGCAGAGCTGCGTGTGTGATGTAAACAGATCTTTTTCTCTGCTAAAATGGAAAATTATCTATTTTATTTCTTGGTAGTCCTTTCAGCAATGAGACTTATTTACTCAAATTATTAGTCCAAATCTCTTATGTGGGAGTTTGCTCAAAGTGCTCACAGTTAGAGCTGATCAAATAATAGTAAATATATTTGAATAATATATTTGTTAAGTAGCAAAAGAAATGACCCAACTTAGTTATTTGGTAGTAGCTGAATTAAAAAATATATTCACAAATAATTTATTCAAGAGAAAATGCTTATCAACTACATTTTTTTACAACAAATATTTGATTATCTTTAGTGAAAAACTTTTCTTTTGCTTCAGAGATGGGCTTTATTGGTATATTTATATGACTTTAACAATCTTAGTGTTGATATAATTGTTAGGATGAGACTAAGTAAAAAAGTAGAGGGAATGTTAAAGGAGTAGAGGTTTCTGTCCTACTTTTCTGATTTTTATCTTTTATCCAACAATGATATAATTTAAAATACACGATCTGATAGTACCGTCAAGATATTTGGGCAGTTCCTCCCAGAAATTGCACTTCAGAGCCAGACTCTGTCCTGTGTCTTTCTGGTACCAGGACATACTCAACAGGCTTCAAGGCTCTTAAGGAAAAAAATCCCAGGAAAATAAGTCATAACAGTAGCATCATGAATACCTAAAAACCATGGTTTTGCTTCAAGGGCAATTGTATTTTGGTTGAGAATCTGACCAACTAAAAACATTTCCAGCCCTGTAATAAAACTAATGCCCAGTTGTCATTTCAGAGATCAGATTCTACAGAAACCCCTAGATTTGACATCATTCATGAAATTTGGGTCCGAATCTAGTCCTTACAACTCAGGTCCTTTAAACTCCGAAAGCATTCTCCAAACACTCAGAAACCTGAGAATCCATCTTTTTTATGGTAACTCAGGTACAGCCAGCATTGGCCTGTTCTTTAACTCCACAACACTGGAAACCACAGTACTGAAGCTGGCACTTAGTTTTGACCTGAAGCCGTAAACTTCCAGAAAACATCACCTACTTCTTCAAGTGCTTTATCAAAACAATTAAATTCGAAGCATCTCAGGAGACCTATTGCTAGACTTTTTGCCTGAATAGCATCCGCTCTCTGAAAAGAAAGCATTCAGTTGTCTACAAATGCAACATCATATTATTTTTCGGGGAGGTTTTTTGCTGGCAGTATTTAGAAGAAGTAGATCAACACATGCTCTAATTATATTTAGCATAACAACCTTATTTAAAATGTAAATGGTTATAGTTATTCTTTAATGTCACTTCTAATAAATCTACACTGCATAAATTCCCCAAGTAAGGGTGCATTATTTAGTTCATAAATTTAAAAAAAGCCTTTTAAAAATGTTTACTCTTTACAAACAATGGTAAATACAGGTTCAGAGAAAATTTACAAAACAGGAAGATTTTTCTGGCTTGGTTAGAAGGGTGTATTTTTATTTTGGTGATTTCAAAATTTCTTGTAAATGTTTTACTTGTTTTCCGTCTTTTAAAGAAATCACATCAAAGACTTAAGACCAGACAGACATCATCATGTCACAGCACCTCTCCTGTCTCTATGCATTTAGCAGGTGACAATGTCAGTGAATTCAATACATGTGCAATTTGATTACAAAGCAAAACACAGTACTCTGCTCCCTAGGTACTCGTAGAGGGGATGCATAATATTAGACATCTCTTAAGACCTCTTAAAACCTCCCTAAAAGAGGAGTGCTAGAATATTTTGGCTGCTTCCTCAAAACCTTCAGAAGGACAGCATCACTGAGGAACAAAACCTGTCTTACAATAAAAATGTGCCCTATTCTCTTGTCTCAGGAGAGCACTTTTCATTTCTTTGAGCTTTTCAAAATAGGCATTTTGTTACAATGAACTGTGCTTATTATATTCCTTGTATGGGAGGGCTTTGCAAATTCTCCGTGAGACTGCAGATTCCCTTAGGAACCTCAGTGCACTTTTCTGACATCAAGTTCTACCCCATCACTGATGAAATCTAAACAAACTTATCTTGCTGATTACCAGTAGGATCCTTCTGCAAAGATGAAATTGCCAATATTAGAGCACCCTTCATTTTACAGAGCCCATGGGACTCAGTTTCACAACTCCCTACAAGTTTCAAATGCAATCCAAGCAGTTCCAAGTTTTCTTTCACCCCGCACCATAACCCATCAAGATGGGTTATCCACGTAACCCATTAAGATGTTTTTCCTGAAATGTGAACAAACATATAGGGCAGTGAGTTCAGCTGGTGATCACACAATCCTGTCACTGACTTCCTACCACTGACTTCCTACCCCAAGTGTGACCTTCTCTTGCTCATACAGTTAGGAAAAAAACACGGTACCTCACAAGGAAGTAGACAGGTGAAATAAAAATTTTTTTTTTTTTTCACTAGACCAGAATTACGGTTTTATAAAGTACCCTTTTAGCACCTAAAGTGTAGAAAAATCCCAGCCTTTGTGATACGTAAGTCTCCTATCACTTGTTGATACCATAAAAAGCATAGGTGGCACCGACATACATATCAGGTTTAAATGTGAAACATCTTGCTAGCAAGTGTAGTGTTGGCCAGAATGAGACAGCCATTATACAAATGTGTGTGTTAGAAAATACAAACTATACATGTGAAAACATGAGAAAATTCCGATTCTCCCTCTTCCATTTTGCATTTTTCATTTTAGTTCTGGGTTTGCAGCAACGCATAAGGAACGGGCAAACTGCACCCATGCGTAAAAAAAAAAAAGAAAAAAGAAGAAGAAAAAATCTCTCCCCATGGTTTACCCCACTTACAGCAATCTGCCAAAAGAAAGGGGGGTCTTTGCTCTCCTTCCCCATCAGAATTACCAGTACAGAAAAACTGACACATGTTCACAGTCACACCAGCTGCACATCCCTCCCTCTTCCAAACACCAGCCCTCCATCACTTTGGGGATGCATCTGTCACTGCAACACAAACTTTATTTATTATTATATTTGCCTATGTTTTTACATTTAATCTGGTTTGTTTAATGCTTCTCCCCTGTTGTTTTCTCATTCTTATGCATATATTCCACTCTGCAGTTCAGTCAGTCTGAAAGCAAAAAGCACTGGAAATATCATATTTCACATATTTCACATAATTTTGAACATTTTCAGGCTGAGCCGCCACCAGAACATGGAAGATATTTTTGACAAAACAAAGTTTGGCAGACTAGTTGCACTTGGTTCATGGTTTGTTTTTTAATTCCTATAGTGCATATTTCTGAAAGTTTACAGCTTCCTGAAACGGACACTGTCCCTCCATTTCTGGGAAGGAAAGCAGGATAGCTCAAGATAAAATTGTGTCACAGATTTCTCAGTCCGGTGTTTCTCTCAAAATAAAATGAAGAGCCCTTCTTAGACTCGAGGAGAGAAACAGTGTGCACACTAATTAATAGAAGCTGAAGACTCTTCGCTCCAATCAGTGAGAAAGATCTGGAAGAACTGGCATTTCCTTGGACAAGGCTGTGGCCAGAAAGAGATGACGGGAACGTTTTGTAGAAAAGAAAAACAGAAAACAAGGCAACCCATTTCATTTTAAAAGGCTTCTTCCCAACACTATTCTGCCTGAAATGCTAGAAGGTCTTTGTGATACTAGCTGGAACTGCTGTGAGGTAATTATATGTAGTTACATAAAGCAGCCTGATGCTAGCCCAGCAAATTGTCTAAAAGAAGGGAACATATTCCTTGTTAAATGTTTTGTCATGATGACCATGCCC
Organism: Phoebastria nigripes; assembly: GCA_035582835.1. Lineage (NCBI taxonomy): Eukaryota > Metazoa > Chordata > Aves > Procellariiformes > Diomedeidae > Phoebastria > Phoebastria nigripes. The sequence continues at coordinate 72,606 of JAYKAV010000228.1, read as the reverse complement.
TTTATTTATCTCTAACACAACATGCTTATTCTGCCCCATCTACTGTTTTCACCCTGCAAATTTATGAGGCTCTATTAATCTTCTGCCCTGCTGACTCTCTCTGTTGCAAAGTGTCAGCAGACTTTTGTACCTTGCTAATGTACAAAGTGCTTCCTATGAGTAATATCAGCATTTTGCCTTTTAATTGCACATATAATTTTTAGGTCTTACAGCTAATAAGGGAATTGAGACCACAGTTCATCATTGTCTTGAATGGTACTCCAGGGGTGTAGGGACTGTAGAAGCTCAGAGAAGAATGTACTTGTCCTCGTTCCAAGCAATAGTTTCTCTCATTATAGCAGCCCCATTCACACCAGTCCAGTTACAGGTCTGCCAGCATTTCCATTATAAGCCCAGCTTTTTGGGGTTTCAAAACTGTTGTAAAAATTTATAAAACATAGCATACATTCTTTCAGCTTAGCTTTTTTTCCTGCATTATTATGATGCATTATTGTTTCTGCATCATTATTATTATTGTTATTGTTATTGTTATTATTATTACAACTTTCTATAGAAGTTGATTTTATTATTTTAAAGACCTCATTACTTGCAGGGGAGCAAATGGTGCTTTGCTCATATTCAAACCAGGTCATGAGTCTGTTCATTGCTTGTTCCATCTTTTCCATCCAAAACCAAATTTAAAAAGAGATAGTACGGTGCTAACTTGGAACAATGCACAGTGATTTTATACTAAGAACCTTTAATAAGGAGTTTTACCCTCATCCTGAAATGCATATAACTGAGGAGTATTCCTATTGTTCAACCAGTTGGAGGGAAAAATATAAGTTTGCCTTCCTTTTTTCTATGGTAGTCGATTAGAGGGAAGATCTCATGTATCATATGCTGGGGGGTTTGAAGAACATGTGCCAAATTGTGCAATTAAATGCTTCTCTCATAAGTATGCAAAGCAATAAAAAGTAAACAGATTGACTGCTGGAATATCATGCCATGGGAGCTGCTTGTAAGCAAATGACAGGCTGTTCTTAACTATTGGGCATTACTTTATTGTGGAAAAGTCCACAGAAGAATCAGAGGTCTGGTATATTTTTCAGGTCCTGCTAGGAATGGTGCAAACCCAGGCACCACTTTGAGCTCCTGGTCATAATGCAGGGAGTGTGGGGACTAAAAATGGTCTGTGGCTATATGGCCTCCGAAGACACTTTTCTATCAGAAGATGAGAAATTTCTGTATGGCCTCAGAAGGCTCACACCACACAGATCAGCTGCTCATTTTCATTTCCCCTGTCCCTGGACACCTGTGATGCCTGGGTGAGATAATACTTCAGAACGTCTCATGTCTTCCCTCTGGTTTCCTCACTCTTGTCCCACAGTTTGCCAACATCTGGATCATATTGGCTTTTCATCTGAAGGTTTTTAACATTTGGTTGTTATATTATTTCCAGTTCCAGTATTGTTGTTATAAAGTGATGTATTATTCATGCAATCCAGGGCTCAATTTTCAAACTTGTGGACTTCATACTATATTACCATCATAAATATTGATTTCAAGGCACCCACAAGCATTTTTAGTCCTTCACTGAAAACACAAAAAAGAGACATCTATACTCTGTGGAGCACAAAATCAAAGGCTGTATACACACAGCACAATGGGATGCCAATCTAGAGATCCCAGATAGATGTCCAGGCACACAGTGGGCACTTGTGCAGATATGTGCCAGGGCCCACAAGCGGTGTAGCTGCATCTCCACGCATTTGGGGGCTTAGACTAAGCAACCGTGACTCTCTTAATGAGTTTGGACCCTTCACTGCATTGATACATCTACACTGCTTCCTCTTCTGGGGTCAACTCACTGAATGGTGGCATCGTGCTGACAGATGGCTTTGATTGACAAGTCAGATTATAATAATACCAAAAAAGGAGAGGAACAAAGGCCATGGTTTACATAATCCTGCCACTAATTTTGAGCATTCAAGTGGTTTTGTCCTCTTATGAAAGCCCATTCTTTTTTGCTTATTTGTGGGACAAAGATTATGAGATGAACAGTAAAACCTGCATTCAGTGGATGCAAGGTGAGAAAGGCAAGGAGGGTTCAAACAGGCTCTGGGTGAACGTTCACAAACTTCCTCATGAACTGGATCCTCACTCCAGCTTCCCGGCTCCTTGTTTGCTTTGGTGGAAAGATTACCCCAGTTTCAGTTGAACAGAGCCTTATTGTTACCACTGTTACCATATTTCTGAGAAAAAGATCCCAACTATACTCTTTCCAGCCAAGTTTCTCACCTTGAGTTTCTCACCTGAGTTAAGAATGATGTAGTCACTATATATCAATGACAGCAGTAGTGCCTGGAAAACCACTGCAAAGCAGTCTTAAGGGAAGTATTTGTGTGTGTATATACATATACACATGTATAAATAGGTGTGTGTGTATATATGTGTATACATCTGTATGTATATATGTATTTCTAAAAAGGACAAAGAATAAATACCTTTTAAAAGATCCATATGTTAGAGATAAGCAAGGTTCACTATACAGGCTCTCAGTCCATCTCAGCATTACAGTAAACCCACAACCCTTTCTCCAGTATTCACAACATCTTCTGAACTGCACGACCAAATTACAGGCCTTACACTTGCATTATCCCCTGTCTATGTTACTTACTTTAAAACAGTACTGTAACAATTCCTACTAACACAGATACCGCTGATAGCAGAAATAAACCTAGAAATTTGCATTTGGTAGATTTGGGAAAAAAATAGAGCACCATAGAGGATTCTAAAAAGGTTTTTAGGCAAAAAGTAACTTCATAAAGACATAACTAATTGTTCACAGTATAAAATGCTAATGAAATACAGACATTTCTARTAGCTTTTCTAGAAAGATTACCCAAATGTTCAGCACTATATTTTCTTTCATTTAAATTGCCTTTATCATCCCCCTTCTTATTATTTTATCGTTAAAGAATTTGAAATATTTTTCTTACTTGTCACGAAAATACCCTTCCTCCAGTTTTCCTTTGTAGATGCCATTACTGTGTCTCCCCTCAACAAAGACTGATATTCCAAAGGAAAGTATTAACCTTAACTTACCTCTCTAGTTAAAAACAAAATTGCTTCTAAACTTCTGAAGCTTATATTCCTTCAGTTCTTGAAATGTTTGTGGGRAAAAAAAAAAAATTCTTTCTTACACTGACTGCGTGAACTTGACTTCTTTATTTCTTTTTCTGGCTCATCTTTTTAAACTGGAAGTAAGTACTGCACATAGCAGATTATCAAATGCACTTAAAACAAAGATAGACTACATTAATTAGTGTTGTATGTGCACTTGAAGTGGGTAATATAGTTCATCCTCTGGCACTCAGCTCATTAATTTCAAAATGTATGTTACTAAACCTCTTATCTTGGTTTTATCTAATTAAATTATTAAGATGAAACTTAATAAAATCAGAGGTTTTTAAATGTCATTCAAGGCACAGCTACAATTAAGAGATCAAATATTCATAGTTTTAGAAGACTCAACCCAGCAAGACCACTTTTTGTGTATGATCAATTTTGTGCTGATTTTTTTCCAAACTGAATTGTCTTTATTTCATTAATGTTATGATTTGAAAAGATAGACAGGAAATTAGTACATACCACTCTGAACAGATAGGTTAATTAAGGTTCAGTCTAGTATTGATATGTACATATTATAAACATTTAAATAGTATGGATTAACAATGGCCTTGGAGCTAAAATGGTGCTGCAGGCTGTTATTGTCCTCTGAATACTGCGGTGTCACTGGGTCAGCTGAAGTTACTGTCAGAATGATCTGGATGGCTAAACACAAGTGTCTGGTGTCTTTTAGACACCCTGATGTATCCAAGACATTTGGTGGCAGACGTGACATAGGCACTACCTATGCCCTTCTGTGGCAGCAGCTGGAGACAAGGCCAGATAGCCAAGAGCATTTAAAATGGCAATAATCTGTATTGAGGCACCTGAATTCTCTCCAGACCATCCAGATATTGTGTGCTGTAAAGACTTCAATACTTCTGTCTGAAACACARAGTAAGTTTGTCCTAGGAAGAGAAATACAGAATCACAGAGCAACCTGGAATCACTACCTTGCAGTCAGTCAAAATAACAAGTACCAGTCACAGAATCACAGACCCATTCAGGTTGGAAGGGACCTCAGGAGGTTTTTGTTCCAATCTCCTGCTCAAAGCAGGAGCAGCTCTGAGGTCAGACCAGGTTGCTCAGGGCTGTGTCCAGTCATGTCTTGAAAACCTCCAAGGACAAAGACAGCACAACCTCTTTGGGAAACCTGCTCGACTGCCTGATTGTCCTCGTGGGAAACAAGTTTTTCCTTATATGAAGTCTGACAATCTCTTGTTTCAACTTATGCCCATTCCATTTTGTCCTCTCATCATGCAACACTGCAAAGAGCTTTGCCGTATCTTCTTGATGGCATCCTTGTAGGTTTTGGAAGTCAACACACAACGTTTAGTTGCTGGACCTGTCAGAGTTTTAGCTCCCATACCTGACCCACCTGGCACTGGAAAGCTTCTTCACAGGATTCAACCAGAGTTACAGTCTGTGCTCCTGACTGAACACAGAAGAGCTGTAAGAGCTCAAAAGGTAGCTGCCATGGACGCACAGTAGAAAGTGGTTGAGTATAACACCCAATGTGCAATGGTAGAAGTGTAGGGAAGGATAAGTCCCAGGGCCATATTACCATTATTTTGGCACATATCAGGTCAGAAGGTATGGGTACTCCAAACATGACATGTTCTAACATAGCTGGTATGCATATCTGGACCGGAGAAACCTCCTCACGGAAAACAGAGAGAGACAGTCACGGCTCGTGCTACCTATATCRCGATTATTACTCTTCATTGACAATATCAACAGCTACAGTCTGCTTGATCTGATTCTCTGACTGACCCCTGAAACAGTGGCATAATAGTCTGTAGAGTTAAGTTAGGTATCCATRACAGATGGCCTCACCTACAGAGGCTATTTAGAAATAACTGTAAGTCATGTTATGTGGGTACATTCCAGTTTGTTAGCACAAATATTTCAGAGAAAAAAGCCTCTACAGAAAGTAAGTTTGAGGCAACTGTACCAGAGAAGTAGCAACAAGGAGCACATGCACATCACAAGAGGGGGATGTAGCTTCACTGGCTGGTTGTATTTTGATCTTTGAATTCTGTACACAGACAGTTCACAGTATAGGAGTCGTGCCACACCTAGCTACTGTTCTGCAGATACTGCATACTGAGAATTTGGGGAATGGCTATTCTTAAGGTTGCAAAGTCAAGCACTCCAAAAGCCAGGAAGTATTAGGTTTTGATACGGGCAACAAAATAACTGTCATTAGTCCAAAATAATCCTCCTCAGACAGGCTTAACTAGAGGATGATGTTGTAGGTATGGTTTGCTAGGGTTTCACAGATGTTTTCTGACAAAAGAGGAATAGGATGGCGATAGCACTGTCTATACTCAAAGAGATTATCTCAGACCGACATATTTTCCTTATACTCAGAAGCTTCTTCCTTCTGCTCCATCCATTGCAAACATTTCAATCCACAGGCTTACCTCCTTTCCACCTTTAACACCTAAACTTTCTGTGCCCATACTCAGCCTCCAATTTTCAGACTTGCCATCCCAGCCTTGTTGTTCTTGATGCAACTTGCACAGACGGACGGTGCTACTCAACACTTCTCATCTGAAATTGAGTCTCCTCTTTCCAGTCCTGCTCTTAGACCAGTAAGGTAGCTTGAACCTTCTGTGACTTGAATTTGTATTTACACTGAAGCAGACTGAAGTGTCTGCAGCGTTCATCAGGCTCAGCAGTGAATATGTTGCCTGTCACAGGGTGAGGCACATGTCCACTTATGTCCCAAGCTGAACACAAAGCAAAGTGTCAAGAGGCCAAGGCCCAGGGCATGGGCATGGATGCATGTAATGAGCTGTGTAAATATGATGGTAAAAGCCTTAATGCATGATGGGCTAGCATCTCTAATGCAGTCTGGATGGATGCTGTATTAATGCCTGTGGAATATGCTTGCAATGCCTCCGTAACTTTGATTTGGGTTAAGAGAGGATTCCGTCACCTTTCCACTTTCCCTTGGCCCCTCAAAATCTCCTTTAGTATGTTGACTTCACAGAAATAGTTGAATTTCGTTTTGATTGGTGCAGGAGTCAGCCACCTATATATGGCTGCAAATATTGCCTGGTACATGGAAGAGCTGGTGCAGTGAGCAAGCCGAGGGACATGGCATCTGGGGAGGTGTGTGTGGATACAGCAGTTTCCAGCCATGAGAAACCTCCTGCCACAAAGTCAAGAGCCAGGAGGTTAGGTGCTTGCCAGCCTCTTGCCTATTTAAGAAGCAGCATTTCTGAGTTCTCACTAAACCTCTTTCCACACAGTTATCCTCAAATTAAAAGAAAAAAAAGCAATCCATCGCTCTGCCTTGAAAGCTGCCAGTCTCCAGATCAGTGAATGCAGTAGATCCAGTGTTTTCTCTTTGTTGTTGATGTCATTATGATTGTGGCCGCAAGTTCTGTTCAGGATAAATAACGTCTTGTACAAAAGAAACAGCAAAATGCTTTCTATTTTGGAATGAGCAACCAGAATAAGGCAGATAGGACTGAAAGGATGGTAAGAAGAAAACTTGAAGGACATAACTATAGATGAAGATCCCATTTTAGCAAGCTAAGTCAGCACATTCATGATACTGGACAGGGCATCGCCTCTGCTGAAGTACACAGGATTGGCCACACATTAAACTACTCTGTGGTTCAGGATTGGGACAAAGGTATTAATTCAGTGGAACTGAAAGTGTCTTGTCTATGTGCCAGATCTATCCATGCACATCCAGAAATAAGTATGGCTGCTCTCACAGGAATGACAGTTATACTTTAGCAACAAAAATATTAAAGGTATTGTCTGAATTTAAAAAACAAAAAGAGAAAAAAGAAAAATTTCTTTGAGGCAGCCAAGATGTCTGTCCTGCTTTGTCTACTTTTATCTTCTGAAGATGCTTAGGTAAACATCCACAATCTTCATAAGGACAGACCAGCTCAGTGAGTAAGGTTGGTATGCTATAAAAGACTCATTGTCTATATTCATTTTAGATTGTACCTACAGAGGATTTATAGAAACAATACCTAGGTGGCACTGAGGAGGCTATCAGTGCTATTTACAGACAATTTAAAGGAATAAACCTGCAGTTACGCCTGTGTTTGCTTTCCCTTGTGGTCTCCCTGCAACGCTTTCTAATCCTATTGTGACTTGATTGTTTCACAGCAAAGTGCTCCACAGAGGCCAGTAATTGGCACACAGGTTCAAATTAGATTGCTGTGTGTTTAGGAAAGCAGGGGTCATTTCCCATCAGCACCACTCATTAAGAAGCAGAGTGCTAAGTTTTCTATTACAGAAAATACTCACATGTAAGTGTGTGCGTGCTTGGGAGGGGGATTTTATGTATAACTTAGAGCAGAACGAGTCTGTAATCAACAATATGCAAAACAACTTTGGTAGAGGAATATATTAACTACGTACTCAATGACAGTTTTCTTAATTCTGCATCTGTCTCACCGTCATGCACAAATTCCTTTTCACCATGTAAATACGAAGTCAAACATGTGAGTGAATTCAGAAGCTGGCTTGGAGGCAGTTGACAAGTTGGCCTTGAGTGCCCCTGGCTCTTGTGAATTTTAATCAGGCTCTCAGCGTTAATTGCACATCAGCCAAGTTTCAGTTCTGGTATACTCAAGGCCCCAGTCAGCTGCTGCGCATTTGCTGTGGGGAGGAAAGGGAAGCCAGGGTTCAGAAATGAGGTGGTTGGGCCCCAAATTAACTGAAGGAAGAGAGATAATGTCAGTATGCACCAGAAAGGAGAGTGAAGGACAGGTAGGATTAAGAAAAAAAGAAAGAAGAAAAAATCTATCAAGAGGAGCCAGTTAGCAAACACCCTATCCCACAAGCTTAATTGTTCCTGGCGACAAACAACTAATCATTTGATAATGTTTAAACAGAGGAGAGGTATTTGGGTAATTCTTGCCTCACCTGAGATACCCTGGGCACCTGACTTTCCTCAAACGCTGAGTAGCGTGCTTTCCTCTAGGATGACTAAGGGAGATGTCTATCTATGTCCTGCCCGTGGTTCCTTCAGAGCCAGAAAGCAGGCACGGCAGCACTCACGCCTCCAGGGAAATCTCACTTGCTAGGCTTGCATCAACCATTTTTAACTCACACATTATCATTACTGTGGTATAGCCCCTATTTTGCATAATAGCCTAGTGGTTAGAGGTCTCCTGCCAGAAAGAGGACACCCAGGGTGTAGCTTGAGGCAGCTGCAATCCTATAGCGTCCTGCTGCAGAGGAGTCCCGTGGGCAGAGAGTGCTAGCGTTATTTCTAGCAAGATTATTTTCTGCTCCTTAATGAACCATGGGGAGCGGGGAGGGAAGGTCACTGTGAGGAAATGGCATGAGGTTGGACGGAAAGCGAGCGGATGAGTACGCAGCTCTCTGGCTCGGTGGCAGCGCGTTCACCTGAGAGCAAGCAGATCTGAAATGTTGGTCCGTGCCCTGAGGAGCGGGTATGTATTTCACATGATGCCTTGGAATTAACCCCTGGAGGACTCTCCATCCCGCCTGGTCACTTGATTTCATGAACCTGTTTCAAGTTTCAAATCCCAGTTTTACAGAAGTGTCACACAGGAGACAGATGGGGTCTGACATGAGTGCCTCTCACTATTGCCTGCTCCATCTCCAGTGGATTCTTATCTAGTGGATCCATATCAGCATCCTCCTGAACTCTTTCCCCATTCACTGGTTGCAGAGCTGATACGCTGAGGTCAATCTTGCAAATTCTGCTCCTAGGGCACCATTCAGAAGGTGACCCTGTTCTTAAAACCGCTTTGTTCTTCCCCTCATGTGGCTACTAAATTAAAATGTTTCTTGCACTCTTCCCCAAGTCCTGAAGTCTCCCATGGTGGGGACAGGACCTCATCAGAAAGGCCTGAATGGGCCAACCCAGGGCCACATCCTGTAGCTTGTGGACACTACATTTTTGGACTCTAGTAGTGTCCAAAAGTGCATGCCTAAGAAAGATTATAAGGACAAAGTGTACGAACATACAGGGTCCTTTCCCCAGTCCTCTCCTGGTCCCCAACTGCTTTCCGCTATGGGACTTCCTGAAATCGTCTGGGATTCTATGTCTCTAGTAAACATCAGTTTATCTGTTTTTCAAGGTACTTACTTACCCAATGTCCTTTGAACCTTTGCAAACTCTTTTCTTTCCAGGGGAAACTTACTCTGCTGAAAACAAAATATATTGAGAACTTTAAGTAAACTAACTCATGCTTCCTTTTCCCTCTCCTCTCACCAGCGAGGTGTATTTTTTACACATAAGAATGAAAAAAATCTGCTGTGTACGTGAAACAGAGATAGCAATCTTCATTTTTACTTGCTCCCTCTGACGTGAGCCTTAAAGTATGCTATAATGATGTAACCTGTCATGGAGAGCAATATCAAATCTAGGATGATGATATAAAGCAAGCAAGAAATGATACCTATTTGTGGAGTTTTGCTGTGTAAATTGAGTGAAATTTCAGTCAGTGCTGGCATTTCTCCTTCCTCCCTCCCTAGTTGCCATCAACCAATGTTGAGCATTATGGTTTTTTATCTGCATTATGTTTTATATCCAGCATGGCAAGTCACAGCTTTGCAGAGATCCCTTATCTTTAGACCAGGACTGCATTCCTCCGTCTTCTCATCATACATCTGTTGAAATGTTGTAAAATCTACGGTCATCTCTGGATTGAAAATGTGTTAGCATGTAAAGCATTAGACAGGAATATAGTTGTTACTTTAATTCTGCTGAGATTTACCTTCGTCTCCCTAGGATTTTACCACATATTCACTAACATGCTGAGAATACATCTTTTTTTCCTGGTATGGCAACAGAAACACTGCTGCTCTCTGAAATCTCATTCATTGTAGTTAGACTCTCACAACTACAAACACATGGGAAAAAATACTGCTTGTCTGCTTTTTTCCTAGAGAAGACAAACCGTGAGAAACCAGCATGATATATTCAGAAATATATACTTCCATGTAGTGTCACACCAGAATAAAAGGCACAGATGCACTTCCAAGAAACTGGGAAGAAAAAAAAAGAGAGAAGGAAGAAATGAGCAAATGGAAATTTRAAAAGTCATAGAAAAAAATTGGCTTTGTAAGGTTTTATTTTATGATGCAGATCATCATAAGAACATGAGAACTGCAGTATCAACTGGATCAAAGTCCCAATTAGCCCAATATCGTGCCTCCAAAAATGGACAGTAGTGGTTGTCTAAGAAGAGTATAACCATGATACAACAGGACCAACAGCTAATAAAACTTCTCCAGAACAGTCTCTCTGTCACCAGTGGTTTCTCGAATGGAGGTCTATCTGATGGTCCTGGGTAGACTTTTCTTCCATTCTTTAATTCTTTTTTTTTTTCAAACCAATAATATTTTTAGCATATACAACATTCTCTGACAAGTTCCACAGCTAAAAAGCACCTCTTTTCTCTGTTTTGAACCTACTGTTTGCTAGTCTTGTTGATGCTTCCTAATTCTTCTGTTAGAGATGATAAACGTATTTGTCTTCTCCATACCACTATGATTTTATAACCTTTAGGTGACCTATTTTCTAGGCYGAAGAATTTGCAGTCTAAGTAACCGTATCTTCTACTGGCACTAGTAGGCCACAGGTCCCTGTTGTCAAGGGGTCCCAGCAGCCATGTCCTTCCTCATTTATGGACCATTAAGATCACTCAGTCACTTTGGAAAGATTGCCTTGATCTGGTGAGATTTTGCTGCATGCTGGAGATAAATGATGTGATGTTTTTCCAAGTGAGCTGCTGTATCCTGAGCTGCAGTTGCACGTTGTTGGATCTGGCAAATAGAAACCTTCTGGTTCACTTATGTCCCATACTGCAAACCTGATGGACTGACCTCTGACTGAGAGTTTAGGTCTTTCCAGATGGAGCAAAATTAGCAACGAAGTACATATTGCAAAGACCTTTTATTGACTGAATAGTATCACAAGGTAGGACAAAACAACATTGTATGTACAAACCTATACAACCTATTTCTTTCCACACATTTCTGGCTATTCAGCTTTATTGAGACTATCACAATCAGCAAAATAGCCACTAGCTACATAGGTCAGAGAATTTAACTTAAAGTATAAGCCCTGCTGAAATCATTGCATTTCCTCATACGCTTACACATATGTGTTATGTTCAGAGTAACGGTGAGACTATAATGAATATCCTGTGATGTGTACTGCTCAGAAGTAACATAACTTTTCAATGGTTCAAAATATGGTCTAAATTCTGTTGGTCCCCCTATTATCTATCAAGATTTTTTTTTTCTCATATGCACTATTTCTAATTTATGTCCTCTCTTTCTAATTTATTCTAGAATTACCGTGAAATCAAAATAATTCAAAAAACCATTCAAAGAGTTAAATACAATAATTTCATCATTAGAAAGGACAGTATGTAACTAGTAGGCCAAACAGTCTATCTTATGTTAAATGACAGGTCAAAGAAAGTTCATTCCTAATAATGCAAATCACAAATCAGTGTCTCAGGAACAGCATATATGAAATGATGTCTGAAACATCAATAACAGGTTTTTTCCCTTATAATTATTATTAGCTTGGTAATAGTCGTTAGTGACCTATCTCCTTCTGCTGATTTAGTAAAGTGCACCTAATAACAAGCAGGGGTCAAACGTACAAACCAAATGACACTGCATTCCCTAGATACAGAGTGCAGTTTCTAATGGTGTAATAAATGCCTTGCAGTGTTCTTGTCTCATCCCCCAAAATTAAGCCTATTAGAGTAAAATATGCCAATTGAAAACATTATAAATCTTGCCTGGAATATAAAACAAATCTCTATAAACAGTGCTAAAATAACAAACTACCTCTTGTGTTAGAGAGGCTGAATCTCTGAAGTAGCTTTTATTTCAGTTCTCAGTTAAAAAATCAAGCCTTCAGAAATGGTGTATATTTATTATAAGAATAGCGAGAAAGAGAGAAAGCAGTATCATGTTACGGCCTCTTTTTTGCAAGGAATTAATTGTGACTTCAACAAAAATACCTTTTTAAAGAATCCATCTTCTTTCATGAGAAGGAGAAATTATTGTCCTATAATTTTAGACTTTATATGGATATTTTAGCACAGAAGAGATGACCTTCTCTTAGACAAAGAGAGCTGGTTCACAGTTCAGGGCAAAAAAAAAAAATGCTTATATCCATCTCTGTATTAAGAGTATCCATAAAATCAGTATCCACAAAATCAGCTAGTTCCTTACTTAACCATGCTGGAACCCACGCAAGCCATTGAGTTTAAAACTGCGGTATTATTATTCTTTGATGTCTATAGCTTAGCAGCACAAAGCTGGTCTCCAAGCACTTACTCTCTATAAAGAAACACAAATGTTTGGCCTTTGGGCTGTAAATATTGTGTCACCATTGATTTTTAACATATAAAGTGTATTTTCCTGAATGTCAAGTATTCTCAAAGTGCATGGACTCCCGTGAGCATGGAGTGTCAGGAATTAAAGACAGCTTAAAAGCAGGAGCTACAAGCAAGGAAAGAAGAAAGTAAGAGCAAGAAACAAGAGAAAGAAGAAATGAAAGAATAACTAATATGAACTTAGCCAAGTATTATATTACTGTTTATCTCCCAGACGAAAATGTCACCTGAGGAGCATAATATTCTATCATCAATAAAGAGAAGACTGAACTGTGATACTATCAATAAACCTTTTCTTACTACATAAGATGGTTTTCTTTAAGGATTTGTGTATCCCATGCACTAGAGGAGATTTTTTTCCCAGCTAAATAATAGGATTGATTTTGGGATCAGACACACTGGTGGTTCACAAACAGTGAAAGTGTCAGTAGCTGAATGGAAATGTGACTCCGACAATTTGCTATTATTGCCTTACAGCACTTCAGTGTTTGTTTTTCTGCGTTGTATCAGCTGCTTTGATGCTATTTCGCCAAACTGATCTCCTTGAGAAGGTGGTTCAGAGCAGGACCCTAACTTAGCCGAGGCCCATAGACTAGGAGCAAGTCATCCTATTCTCCTGGGACAGAGACAAGTTCTGCATCACCTCCAGCGATGCCTGCCTCCTGCCCGAGTACAGAGGGATGGCTAGAGGTGAACATAGCTGCCCCCCTCAATTACCTGAGATGAATCCAGGCTGGGATAGCACCTCGCTTACACAGCTAGGAAAGCTGAGAGGGATTCAGCCTACTGGATGCAATGTCTTTTACAGTGTAGCCTCAGGCAGTGCAACTCTGCAATGTCCTTTACATAGGCTGGTGGTAAATCACCAGCCTATCCAATAATGARTAAGAGGAATACTCCTTCTAGGTGATTTTTCAGAGCAGACCCATCGCCATAGCTTATTTCTATMGCCAACGCAGACAGTCAAGGTTCCTGAGAGGGCAATGCAGAGTATCTTAAGTCAGGTTCCTCCTCTGACTCTTACACCTCTCCAATGAACTTGTGTGAATACTTCCCTAAGCCAGACCTTTGAATAGCAAATTCAGTCCAGACTGGAGGAGAGACACTGCCTTTCCTCTCCAGAAAATGTCTTCAAGCAGCTGTACTGTAAAAGTTGTGGGGGCTAAAACCTTGTTAGCTTTTATCCTTCCCTATCCCACTTGCCACGATCAGTAAACATTTGAAGGATGTTACACACCAGATTCAGAGATTCCTTTGAACTATTTTCTCATTTATTGTGTTTACTAGATGTTTCTTTCAGAACTTCAAAAAAGTCTGGCACCCATTTCAATTTTATCTGCCTAAGAACAGTCAGGTTGCCGTCAGACATTGTCCCAGACATTTACATGAATATTGACTATTTAATGCAAAGCACTCTTTAAATATACAGGCACATATGCCAGCTCCTCTTAAGAAGGTTGAAGAACTCTGAGTTCTGAAACATTTAAGAAACATTAAAGGTATCTTTTTGATAAAGGCTACCTCTTGAGAGATGGTGAGGATTTCCAACTCCCAACGTTAAAGCACTCATCTCATCTCAGCAGCAGGCATTCAGGGCCTGGAAAACATGCCCTAGAGACCAAAGATACTCCATCTATTTAGTTTATTAAGGTGAAGCTTAAGAAGTTATTTGACATGTAAAAAAGTGCAAGCATAGGGAAAAGACTTCTGATAACACGTTCTTCATATGTAAACAAAAGTGTACCAGTTTCCCAGAGCTAGAGGTAGGTATGTTCAGGAATAAAAGCAGGATGTGATCTATTTAACTAACTAAAGCCCAGGAATTGCATGTATAGTATTCCAGTGATCATATTTGAGATATCTAGCAAACTGATCCTCCTAAAGGAAACTGATCCTACCTGATCGATCCTGCTGCAAAAAAAGAATCCTATCCATCTAAGTTAGATACCTAACTGAGATGTTTTCAAGTCTAAATAAAGTGATTACTTTTTAGGAACCATTTGGAGAGTCCTTCAGATTTTCTGAGAAACATCAGTCTTTTTCTTTTTTTTAGTGTCTATGTAAGAATTTAATTTAAGAAGGCTGCTTTATTAAACACCAGACRTTTAAGGAAAAATTAGGTAGACAAGATCTCCCCCAAAGCATTTATTTTTATCAGTTGGATTAACTCCTGGATAACAGCTACAGATAACAGTTTCATTAGCCATTGGAAAAATGAACTGAGGGCTGCATTCTTTGGCTAGAAGTGACTCTAAGAGGCATAACCTCAGCTATAAGGTATGATGGAAGGAACCCAAAGTGAAATTCCATGTCCTGTGGTGAGTAGGAGATGACACAAGATGCATCTTCACCTGGATGTAAAACATTTGTGAAGAAAAGTGAAGAAAGTGGTGATCTACCTGCTAAGATGTGTGTCTTGTCAAGTCACACAATATCTTAGGTGCTGGCAATTGATTTCAGAGTAAAATTTAAGGTGCATTTGAAGCACTAAATAGGACCCATTTGCTTCTGAGACCCTCTTTCTACATGAGAGACTCCAAAACTGTTTTAAACTAAATCTTCTCTGTTTGAAAAATAACTACTGTAGACACCATGATCTTCAAATGGAACCTACTTCCCCTCATGATTGGAGCTCCTGCAGCTGCCAGTGGGGAGTCTCCCTCTGGATTTTGCATGAGGGATGTCTGCTGCCTAAATGCTCATTCATATTTGTGACATATGGCTTCTGATCAGTACAGATGGTTTTAAAATAAGTACTGTGGATTAAACCAATAGAAAATAAAGCCTATCAATTTGTCAAAAAGGAATTATTGTGGCTTTCAGTTGTGCTCCCCCCACAAGGGAGAATTATGTTTTTTAAATAAATGAAAACATCATAAGCAACACCCACATACCGCTTCTAAAAAAGCCTGGGATCTAGTAAAGAATGCAAAGGTTGCAGGTACTGCTACACATTTCCAGAAAATTGTTTAACTTTATATCTTAGCGGTAAATTTACGTTTCTGTCTCTCTCTCACACACTTTAAAAGAAAATATCAATGGTTTATTGTACACTGGGAAATATGACAAMAGTTCAGGAATTGTTTTGAAAATCTAAAATACAGCTATTGATTGTCTCAAACTATTTAATCTTCAATTAGACATTGAGCTTTAGAACTGGCAGAATATATAAGATTTTTCTATCCTTGAATAGCAGTTCATTTTTGTCTATGAATAATACATCTTGTTACAATAGTGCAGTCAGATACTGGTGTAATTAGATACATTTCTGAGGTCTGCCTATGGTTCATGCATCAAACACTGATCCTTCAGGCTGCCTTGTATAGGTCTATAGGCTTGGGACGCTAAAGAAATGAACACAGTCATGCTAACAGTGCCCTCACTCCAGTTACAGATGTAAGATGACAGTGACTGCTCCAAGGCATACTAATTACAAAGTATTTAGCAGTCAGTCTCTAGCACACACCTGCCAGAAGCAGAGATGGGGGAAATGTGATATCCCTGTTTCTTATGTTACACAGAGCCCAGCTGGAAGTTAAGTTCTTAAGAGGCCAATGACTGTACAAACCATATGTTATCACAGTTCAATCACGCCCACAGCTTTCCCCATTTTAACGTATATTTGACATTACTAGATAATGTGACGTCTTCAGACTAATCAGATGGATATCTTAACCAGTGAGAATATTAAGGTAATACAGTGCTACAGATAACACCCATTGCGTTGTGTTAGCTTCGCACGTGTATTTCTGCATAACGGCTCCAGTTCCTAACCTGTTCTGACTATAAACTTTGCCAGGAGGCAGCCCATTTAATCTAGACACAGATTTTGTTATTTCAACTTATGCCTACTGTGGATCTTAACATTTTGGGTCCGAATAGCTCCTAGGAAAAAAAACCAGCTCTGTCTGAGTGCAAATTTTGCTGTGTAGATCTACTTCTAGCTGAAAGGAACAATATATAAAATGGTTCAAGAGAAGTCCAAAAAAAAAAGATAAATTAGATCTGTCCAATTTTTCTGTTGTTTTTAATAACTAAAGACAGAACAATGTCACCTTTAAAAATTATACCTGTTCTAAACCTTTATAAAGAAAACAGAGAAAAGGATCAGAAGGGAAAGAGGAAGAGCACACCCATTTATTGATGCCCTGCAATGTAATTAGGGAAAAAAGGAAATAAAACAAAGAAAAGTTTTGCAGCACAGCATTTCATTGCTGCTGATTAAATTCTCTGTCCGAAAGTTGTTTCAAGGAAGCCAGGCACTCTCAAACTGGGGAAAAATTGAAATTTTAAGTTTTTCTTCTGACACTGGTGAGGAAGAGATCAGCTTTATCAGAATCAGGGAAATGCTTTGCCTTTCACATCATAATATTCTCTTATATCTGTTGAACCCAACATTTTCCTCAGCAGTATTTTCACCTGACTCCTTAGACCCCCGGCCACGGGGCTAACACAGTTGCCCAACATCACTCAGTGGCACAGTCAGGATTTGAACCCACACGCTCTGATTACACGTTGGAGGCTTAGTCCTCTCGCTCACAGAAACTGCACTAATACAAACCCGTACGATTACAGAGCTGAAGGCAAGAAACACTTAGGAGCAGTCTAGTACCTGAGGAGAAAGATTCAGAACCAGAGAAGCAGCAAGCCACATCAGTGTGCTTTTGTGGGCTTAGGAAACCCTTTTTTTATCCACATTGGGGCACACATTGAGCACTCAGGGCACAGGGTGTTCAGGGGGAAAAAAAAAAGTTTCCTAGTGCTTTGACTACACACTTTCTATTTCAGTCTTAAGACCTTTGGGAAGGGGCTCTATCTTGTATGCGCAAAACTTTCTGCTAGTAAATAAAAGATGCAATCAAATTGCTTTCAGCTGAAAATTTGAGGAGAATATTTTTGATGAACAAAGTAACTGTAAAGGATTTTATGTCTTTGTTCTCACTCTCTCCTCATCCCTGCAATCTCATCACTCTTTCTTGCTTTTGATTTTGCCAACAAAGAATGGGGACAAAGAGAAAATAAAATAAAAATACAAAATCTGTTTTATGATCAAACACCTGAAGCTCTTGTATATAACTTCCATTTAACAAAAATGCCTATGTCCATTTTTGTTTCAGCTAGAAAAAGAAAAATCATTTCAAACATCATCCCTTTGTGAAACCCAGCTGTTTGCATTACCACGAAAGAGATTTGCAACTCTTTCAGTTCGGCTGTTCTGTTTATATGTCAGTTTTAACTGATTAAAGGGGAATGAGAAAAGTGACCTAGCTTTTCTCCTCCTGCTATCCTTTTCCCCCTCATCTTGCTCGAACAAAACAACTTTGATGACCAAATGTAAGTCGTAACGCAGTGAAATCTCTTGATGACTTGAATGCTGGTTGTTTTTGAGAAAGGACTGAATAAAGGCTTCAGGATTTCATCTATCATGTGATCTTATCCTATTGGCTAAAGTGTCTTTTTCAGTAATTTAGATTTATGCATCCTTCTGGGTACTTGGTGGAGAACTCAGGACTTCTCTATCACAGTGCCTCCCACTCTTCTGTCCTTCAGGTGCAGATAAAAATCGCAAAAGAAGGGCTAAACCACACAGGTGGAAAACAGAGAAGTTGAGAAAAGAACAGTCACATATCAGAAAGTTACAGCATTTTCCAAGGAAGAAGAACTCACAAAAAAAACAGATTCTCACTTCACAAAATGTCATTCTACTACAAAATCTGCATGTTCATCCAAATCCCATCATTTAGACTAACATTTTCCTTTGAAGACCTCACCTGTAGATGGCAACATCCTGGCAAATGTCTTTATTCCCACTAGCAAAAGTATCTCTTTAACCCTTCTCTCACCAGAGTACTGCTTGGTGTGTTGTCAGACAAGGTAAATATAGACCCAAGCATAGCTTGGGTGTATGGCTGCTCCCCTCTTCCTCTTTGATGATCCCATAGGCTTTACTTGCTAGTGATGGAAAGGAAAATACTTCACCCTTTATTTCTGCGCGGTTGACATTTTACATTTAACTGTGTCTGCCTAGGAACTCATGAAGCAACTGRTTTGCTGGAATCAAAGAGTAATTCCAGTGTATGACAGCTGGCAGAGTGGAGTTCAGCACTTTTCCCTAAAAGCAGGACTTGAGCTGCCTAAAGAACTGAGCAATTTCTCATCCAAATGGTCTCCTAAAGATCTGGACTTCTTAAATTACTTTCTCCTTTTCCAAGTGGTGCCCTTGCTTTGAAACTACTCTATAAATGGAGCAATAAGAGCAACAAGAAGTTGTATTAGATTACCACTAGATATTCTCTCTTCTGGTATGGATTTAAGTCTGTTATTCTCTGTATTTTATTTAGGCCAAATTCTATTTAAACACTAGATTGTGCATTGCATTTCACTACTTTGCATGAAGAATCTTGTTTGCTCACACACTGTGTGGAATAGATGTATGAATGTGTAATTACTCACTGACAATATTTTGTATAAATCTGCACAGTTATAATGAAAAAAAAAAACACCACTAATGAGGTTTTGTGGTGTTACACACAAAACACAACAGAACAGAGCAACATAAGCAACGTCAATTGCTCCTCTCGCCACTTAAGGATGAGTTAGATAGGAAAGATGAGAGTTACGTGTATATTAATTACCCGCCTATGTAGCCATCTGAGTGACTGCCTACAAGAAGCAAAGGTTTCTGCATCCGAGCTCTTCTAGTGGCACCACAAGGAAAAGGCACCCGAATGGCCTGAGGCACCTGAGCCACTCAGATCTACTCTGTCAACTTTCTCCTTAGCCAGTTCCCTGGATGTCTTTGGTCATGACAGCCAGCTATCCAAATCTCATCAGTAATCTTAGTTAACAGCAAAGCATGGAGTAAATTCTGCAGAATTGCTAGAGTTTAAGTTAAGAATGCCCACAAAGAGGAACCATGGATTGAAAGTGGTTTGAATTTTTTTGCAGTTATTAAAGTAAAACAGTCCTTTAATACTTTAAACAATATTAGGGATTTTTTTTCCTAAAACTGACATTTATTATGAATGTTTCTTGAGTATACACTGGTGTGTTTTATTTTTATAAAATAAAATATCAGGCTTTGCTTCATATTTATTATTAATGCAAGATACACGAATCTCTCTCAAAATTGTTGTATCAGGTGATATTTGCAGGTGCAATTGTTTTGTTTAACAGATGCTATTTCAAGAAAGGGAAAGAGATAATGCTTCCCTCACAATCCACAGGATAGTATCTCAATAGGGAGCTGGACACATACCTGTATTTCATAATATGTGCTCATCTACAGACTCCGTTCCGCGGTGCCCTGCCTCCAGTGCCACAAAACTGCATTCACTCACATATTCCTATCTCCAGCTTCATGCTTTTCTATGTGCAAACAGCACATCATACACGTGCCCATTATGAGAACGTCTGAGGGGAATAATCTCTACTTGCAATCAGAGGTCAGAAAACACGCTGGAGTGTGCTTTTGAAGACTGGATATATGCACCGCTGGTGCTGGTATAGCACATCTAGAAAGAAAGGCATTCTGGTGGAGTTGGGATGCTGGGATGCTGTGCTACCTATGGAACAGTGAAGTGCTGAGCTCTTTAGAAAATGCGTCTAGGGAAATATAAGTCCTAGAACAGGAGACAACCTCCACTGAAAAAAACACCCACCTTTGAAATGTGGCCCACAGCTACAGTGACATTTGGGAAGCAAGGCCAGTGAATTTGAATTGCCGCTGTCTTGCTGGATGCTTTATGAAATGTGTTTGGACATCTTTTTCCTTCTTCTTTTTTTTAGTTAACTGCATTTGGTTTGGGGGTTTAATTTCTGCAGGATAGTGCCCTAGTTGCACTTGGCACAGGCATTTGAGCTGGGACCTCTTTAAGTAAAGCAAGAATGGGCTTGCTGGGAAGATCATGAGGGCTTCTCCACCTCCTCATCTCAGAGGCCCAGAAACCTCACCCTTCCGTTAGTACCTAGGAGTACTTACTCCTCTTACATATTAATGGACAAAAAGAGGCACTTCCAGACGATCATTCACCTCTTCAGCTGCATGTCTCTCTGCACTTACCATACAGGTGATTACTCCTAATCCAGGTGCTCTACTGGAAAACTTACAGGTAGTTGGGTTGAACCTGAATCAAACCACACCTCTGCTGCTGTTTGGAAGATATACTAGAAGAGCTCTGTATGAGGGAGAACATCTGAAGAAATCAATAGTTACTGGGTGTTGTATAGAGAAAACAGAATATATTTGTTTTCTTTTTACTGCCTGGTTATTCATAGTTGTCGTCGCTGTATTATGTATCTGATTCTTTAAATAAACTATTTTTTTTAATGGTGAATATCTCTTAGTGTGTTTTGGCAGATACGTCTTGCTTTTTTGATCTAAAAATCAAATATTCTTTAAGTCTGATAAGGGCAAACTTTTTATGCTTGTATTTTGATTATTGTTATATCTCAACATATATTGACACCATTAGACTTTCTCTATGTTTCAAAATACTGACAATGGAAGCTAACATTTAACCCCTATAGTTAGAAAAGCTAAAAAAAAATCATACACCAGGAGCTGCTGCTTATCTCTTATTAGATTGATCAGCAAACAAAAACCCAAACAAAACAAAAATGACTGAGCTGGCATCATAGGTTTAATGGATGTAGAGACTGATGTGAAAGCTGTTGTAAATACCCATTCATGAAATCCTCCTCTAAGGTCAGAGGCAATGCAGTCTGTCACGTCTTGAAAGAGAAGTTAAGTATCCCTCCTGATGATTCAGACATCGAACTGATGACAGGGATTCATAAGAAGAGGATATAAAACTCATTTAAATCAGTGGGTACTTTGCCTGGGTCTGAACAGCACGATTGAGAGAGCAGGAAAAAAAGCTATGTAATAAGACAGAGAGAATTGTTCAAGGAAAGTCAATGCTAGAAAATGCCGACCCTCTGCTATTAGCTGCTAATTTTAAAAGGGACTTTTAAACTGAAATATCGCTGTGTGGAAGAGTTTTCCGAAAGCCATGTTCAAACTGCAGTGGGTAGGCAGCTAATTTTCCATGTAATATTATCYGAGGTGTGGAGGATACAGACACGATATAGAAACACAAAAGACAGCACATGACCACAGTATTAGTTTCAGTGAGTTCAGTACCATCCATAGACAACACATTAAGTAATGAATTCTAGCGGAAAAGTCCAGTCAAGCTGCTTGTGCCGTTTCCCTAACTATATATATTTTATATATTAAAGTATCACTGGGACCCAAACAGTGAAATTATAACTAGAAAGCATGAGTCTCTGTTTAGTGCCTAACACWCTTCATTGGCTGGAGTTTATAGCGTAGAAAGAGAAAAAGAGAGAACTAAGCTGAGTTAGTTATAAAATATATTTGTATCATGTATTCTCTGATTTTTGCCATCAAACCAAGCATGTAGCAGAGCCACGTGACCTTTTGGGTGTGCGTAACTGCCTCCAAAGATTTCTCAGCAATATTCTATGTGTAAAGTGCAAAAAACACATTTTCTAGTTAAAATATCTAGGGATAAACTAACACACTCTCCACTTTAAATCAGATAGGGAAATGTATTTTGTTAATATTTGTGCTATCAATACCATTAAGAAGCGCCTATAAATAACAACRGGTATCTGAAAAGACTGCCTCCCGTCCCAGGATGTTTTAATTCAGTAGACTCAAAGTACTAAGGAAAGAAATGCCAGCAGAGAAAATGAACTCTATAATTGACAAATTATGTTAATCTAATGATAGAAGTTTCAAGAAGAAGAYGGAACAAATGGGATGAAGATTTTACTTTTATATCTGCTCCAAACTTGTCTTTCATGTTAAAGAATCTATGGAGCACAGTGTGCAACTGTATAGACAGCTGCATCGTATACTACTGTAATCCACAGTAGGTAAAAGAGGAAAAATTACTTTTAAAACAGAAGATCACAAAGAATGCAGCAATGTTTGTTTACCTTTGTTTTCCGTTTTCAAAACATCTTAAAGATTCCTAAGGAATCAATTTGGCTGCTTGGGTCAGTTCGAGCAAAAAATAATTTAAGACTCGTGAAAATGTTAATATAGGTGTTAAAATTTATTTTGTTAATTGCTGGAATAATCAATAACTAATTTTCATTCTAAACTAGGTCCTTCATGTGTCTTAAATAACCCAACGGAACATCATTTACATCTCAATAACAACCCTTAACAATGTCATGTCATTAAAATCCAAACTAAATCTCAGTAATGTAGGTTAGTGACCGGTAAAGGACTTATTACCTGGGTCAAGTCCCTGGGGGCTGTGATGGGCCAACTGGTGAAAGTCTTGCTTGTGTGTGGCTTTTACTCCAAAATATGAGCATGGTATCCCATAGGATTGATCCCATTATTTGGTGCTATGTCATTTTCTAAATGGTTATACATTACAACTATTTCAGGAGCAGATTAGTAATGTGGAGGTCAACCAAGCATAACAAAACAAAACAAAACAAAACAACAAAAAAAAAAAAAAAAACAAAACAGACATCAGAGTAATATGCGGTAGAGAGCTTTAAAAATAAACAAATAAATATGGCTTTGAAAGCTTACTTGGAGTTTCACCTTGCTTTCATTAAAATGTTTCTGTGTAAGATGGTAATTAGCAGAAATGGGAAGTAAAAGTACATTAGCCTTATGTACTAGCTAGGAACAGAGAAAGGCATAACTATTTTAAGATGCATTTTTAACAATGCTTTTGTGATACCAACACACTTGCTGATGATATTGAAATTTTTATGTTAATTAAACAACCCCTAACCACTCAGTACATCTCAGATATATACACTTTGTAATTACCTCCATTATTGAAATAGCTAGTTTGATTTATCCTTGCCACAGTAATATTCTAGCTTCTGTTATTTTTGTCTTTAGAAAAACATAGGTCCCAGTGAGGGAATATAAAACTATTACTGTAAATTAAATATTAAAGCTAACTTATTTTTGCATAAGAACACTGTCAAATAATGGTGATAACTGTTCCTAAGAAATGAACTTTTTTTTGCCTTTTTTGGAACACAAATTAAAATCTAATTTTCAGTTCTTTTGTAAATTTCATATAGTTAGCGTGTATAGTTTTACTGATGGCAGTAGCTTAACAGGGAGCTATTATAGTCTTAGCTTAGCGATTAAGAAATACAACATTTGTTGAAGAGCTAGGCCTTTTAGTCTAGAATGGATTATCACTTGATCCTTCCTTAAGCATTTTTATACAGGAGTGCATTATCCTTGGAGCCACCCTGGGCTCCATGCCTCATTAACCTGGGTGTTAGATAAATCAAAGGCAGCCTCAGAGACAAAGATAAGCAAACTGCAGGCCAGCAAGACGATGATGTATGGATCCAGGAGGCTAATAGGAAAGTATTGACAGGAAAATGGTGTGCTTATCCTGCAATCACTGCATATTGCAATGAGAGCTCCCAAAAGCAGATGGGATACACTTCAGGGAATGCAGGAGTAGGAGATTGTTAGGCAGAAATGGATCCTCACATCTTAAATTCTAACAAGAACTTTGTTTCTTTGCGGCAGCGCTTCAAGCACAGCAGAGAGGTTAGTACCCAGGCAATGGCAAACTCTAAAAAGTGAATTCATGGTAGGGGTAAACATTATTATTATTTTAAGATTGTAATATAACCACCAAAGCTGAATTTCGCATATGTCAAACATTAAAACAAACACACTTTGCAGAGACAATACACAGAACAACAATTCCGTATGCACAGAAAAACCATTTAGCACTAAGAATACCTTATAAAGCCTTCTGCAGAAAACAATGTTTCAGCTGTTAATACCTTTCCAATGAGGAAGGCAGCACGATCGACAAAAATTCTTGCAAAACAGGGTACATTCTGTGATTTCTCCTTGTGCTTGTTTTCCCTTCAGTTCCAACATTTTCCAGAGGATCTAAGCCTTAGCCACAAATCACCTCTTAGGTCCAGCAAGCGGTCTGCTTCCACTATTTGGAAAAGATGAAAAGTGCTCCAAGTTTTGTAAGTCCTGCTGCTGTTTTTCTGGGTTTTCTTTTCCAAGACTCAGTTCACTAGATTGATTTTAGAAGGATTTATTTATCTGTTTGTTTGTTTGTTTGTTTGTTTAAAGCACAGATTAAAAAATAGCTGAATTAAGGGAAAGACCCTCAGAAAATCTCAGTATGATCATACAGCTCCTGGAAAACAAAGTTGGGTTTGACATGATTCATTCTCCCCTTTATTTATTTCTGTTGACTGTGGTGTTTTGTAAGACCTTTTCTCTTAAATGTGCATAACTACTCTTTCAAAATAGTAGGTGTCCTCCTAAATCATTACCCCATCTTAAAATCATAATTTACCATGCTGTCTTTTTCTTTCTGTACTTTGAATATCAGCCTTGTAGTTTTAAATTAATATTCCTGTTGACTCCACTGGGAGCAGGATCAAACCCCAAGCCTACACACTCAATAGAGTTCGTCTTATTTTCCCCTGTGTTGTGACTTACTGGGGACGAGGGCCAGGATGAAGATCACCCAGCAGCATTCTGATAACAGTAAACAGCCTAAAATGTGAGTTAAGCTAAATTTGATACACAAAATCAGAGGCTATTTTACATAGCCTGGTCTGATGAGCCAGACTTTTCAACGCCCAACAACAGCTGGTGCTCAAAAAATGAATGTGCAATGAAGGAAGGTGCTGTTTGCAGAGATCCTGTGTGTCCTGCTGCAGAAGCSGGAAGGCACATACCCAGGAAAGGGATCAAGCGATGGTAGGAAGGGATTCATGGTGTCACAGTTGGTACAGATGAGCAACACACCAGAGAGCTGGGTTCTCTCTCCCCTTCTGTCATAGAGATGCCGACCATATCTCAGGACATATTTTTTCTGCGATTCTCACTTTTTCAGTAGGTACCTTGAATAGAAGCACGGTCACTGTACGTGAACTGGTGGGGAGATGGGCATCTCTGAGGGTAACTATCAATTCCCTGTTTCAGGTTGCTCACCTCAACATGCCTGGGGCTTGATGCACTGAGGTGCTTAACAAAGGGAAATTTAGAAGGTGAGAAGGCCCATTAACTCAGTATGATCTATATATAATATCACCATAGTGTATGAATTGCACTTGGCACTCCTAGGTGGAACCTCAAATTAATGGGAGCTTATATACTTGTCCTTTGGTATGTTGCAAGAGTTTCCCTTCCTCTGTATTCATCCTTTGTGTTTCTGCCTTCCTACAGCCTATATCCAGCCCCTCTTCTAAAATCCCACCTGGCTCCATGGACTACTACCTCCTCCTCACTCATAACCCAAGATAAACTGCTCCTTCCTCTTTTCATACAATCTTGGCATCACTGGGGAAAAGGATGAGAACAAATGTGAGCAAGCTTCTCCATGTTTGCTGCTAATGCTTGGCTGGCACCATGGACAGACAGATAAAATGGAAAAGCTTTGTTAAGGGGCTCAGGGAGCTCTGTGGAGGCGAAGCTTGTCTGTGTGCCTGCTGTAGGTCCTCGCAGTGAGGAGGAGGACATAGAGCCCTATAGGGGCTCTAGGACCTATAGAGAGCCCTTAACACTGACCTCAAACATCAGTCTTCTTGCCCAGCAATTCTGTCATGCCCAACAAATCTCTAGTAAGCAAGTGAGAAGAAAGAAGCCCATGGATTTATAATTTAGCTGAGTTTGGGGAGGTTTGAACAGGGATGGTGAAAAAGCATTATCTATTGTTTCAGCAACATCTCTCTTTTCTGAGATGTTAGACCTTTTAAATAAAAGCTTGTACAAATATCATTTCTAGCGAATTACTATTTTTTTATCATTGAACCTAGTCCCAAAAATGCTGAACAATCTTTACTGATTATTTTTTTCTAAAACAATTTTGTTTCAGGCAAAAACATAGCATATAAAATTACAGTCCAAATAGTCAAAGAGCAACAGAGTTAAAACCAACTGAGAAAAGAGTCTTATAAGGGAAAATAGCACAGAACTTAACCTATATGTTCATGAGAGCTCCACCTTGAACTATTGTAAATACTCTGCTTTGGAAGAACTATGGAGCTTTTAAAATTACTGTCTTTTTACTTGGCTATTCTGAAACAATGGTTAAAGGAAATGTCTGAGTGCAGAATAACTCTGAGCCACAAGAGAAAAAAAAAGACATAAATAAACTATTTTGTAATTCTGAAGCTTTAAGTACTAAGATTCAAGTACTATGGAATTTTGACTTTTTCGGGCTGTTCTTCCTTCTGTTCTCTCATTCCCCTTTCTCTCCCACAGAATACATAACTGCTAGATGGGTGACATATACCAAACCCTGACAGTTTGGGAGTTTCCTCCTCATATTCCAAAAATCCCTTTGCAATTTTCATCCAGACAAATATCAGATGTGTCTTCTGCTATATAACGTAGCCACCGCCTTCTGTGCGACAAAGTGTTGTATAGTGCCTTCTATGAAGTTCAGGTGTTGCCAATGGGACAAATCAAATCCTACAGAAATATAGTAATGCAGATACAGTTACACTTACAGACACAGTAATAGTTATGACCAGATATTAAAGGAGCTCAGTACACCACAGCTCCTATTGCTTTTCTCTGAGACTCTGGCTTCTGATCAGTTTTGGAAACTTGACCAACATCAATTGAGTTGATTAATCACAAGTTTTGTTCTTTAGAAAATCTGGCCTTAATGTGGATTCTAGTTATACACTTCTGAAAAGATATTTCTTGAGCTTTGCCTTACAAATCATTAGTATTCCAAGAATTAACATGATAACAAAATGGAATTTCCTAAAATACAGTTAATGATACTGCTATGTTAGGCAATGTAATACTACAAATGTCCTCCTCTGGAGGGACACGTGGACGATTTGTCTAAGTTAGATACATTTAGAAACTGAGCTGACCTTCAAATTTACCTGAGATGTTAAACAGAAACTCACTTTATCATGTATGCTCTAGAAAACCTCCAGTCAAGCCTTTACACTAGCGATAGCAATGCAAATCACACCACTTTCAAAGGAACACACTTAATAAATTAAAACACAGTCTTATTTACCTACTTACTCACTTCTCAGTCAGCATGAGTCAATTGCCTGACAGGTTAACTAAAATACCACTTACTTTTTTGTTATCATCACTGACAGCAAAAAAATGACAAATGCATTTTGCTGCTTAGCTGGTAACTAGACAATTTTGCAAGGCTTAATTATATATATATATATATATTTAAAAAAWATATATATATGTATGTATGTATGTATATATATATTTCTAACAGTAATTCCCAGCGTGAACAGGGCATTCTGAACATTTCCCCCCTTGAAAAATAAAACAAAATAAAATAACCCAAGCATGGCCAGAATGCTGTGCATTTTCCAACCACCTCGCTGCTTTTGATTTCTTTGTGCCGCTTTATCTGGTCTCCTACATGATCCCAGGGAACAGCTTGATTAATGCCCTCTCTAAGCAGTACAAGGAGCAGTCGCAGGCAGGTAGTTATTCAGAAGAGCTGCAGGTACCGGGCTCGCACCCCGGTGGTCGCGGCGCCTTTAACAGCTCTCTCGGGGTCTGCCTGTTATCTGCCTGCCCCTGCGGCCGGCAGCTGTGCTTCCCGATGGCCTGATGGACTGGCTCGTGTACCTGGGGACGCGGGCAGGGTGCATCCATTACTCATTTGTGACAATAACCAATCGAGGAAGATGTAGAACTCAATTCCGGCAGAAAGACCTATAATGTTGGAGTCAGGAGGTTATCGCTGTGGGACTTGCACCTTGCTCCTTACCCCTCTTATCGAGAGCTTTACAGCCTCTGCTGGAGCAGCATCTTGTAAAGCTGAGGGCTGCAGATCTGGGGCCCAGATCGGCATGCATCTTCCTAAATGCTACAACATTTAATTAAAAAGTAGATGTTAGTCAAATTGTAACTAACTGAGAAGATGCTTTTGGTAAACAGGAGGCAAAAGTTAAAGGGTTTTGCCACAGAACAAGGTGGCAAACAATTTCCTTAAATCAYGTCTTTGTAGAAAATGACATGTTTCTCTCTATTCTCATTTCACAGTGAAACTTTATACAAGGGACCAGCAGAATCCCAAATCCCATCCATAATGCCTGTTAATACAGGTGAGAATCTGTGATTAAGGACAGCATAAAGACCTTAGCACTTGAAAAATGACAAGGGACATAGCTTTTGATAAAGCACAAATGTTGTTTGATGGCTGTCTATTCATATTTAAATGTTCTGAGAAAGATTCTGTCTTTTAGAGAGAAATTAATAAGAAATACTCAGGAAAGATCATTAGGATATGTGCAATGTAACAAATGGAAAACTCACTTGATGATTTAGGGCCTCTTCTCTAAATATCTTGATCCTAGGAGGATCCAGGTAGATGTTTTAGGTACCTTAATTGTTTAAAACAACTCAAACTTCTGAAAGAGCAGATAGAAATAGTGCTCATTTATCATTAATGCCTTAAATTATATTTAGGAAGCTCATTTTATCAGTCATACAGACCACAGATTCTGGCAGTATTTTAGCAAACTGTGCCTGAACTGGAAATGGAAAAAAATAGATTAAAAAATGGTTTTACCAAAGATAGAAAGTGCTGGCTTAACTGTGTAAAATTATTAATTACCAAAATACTGGTAGATGAAGTCACCATCTGCATCACCAGAATACAGTATAAGAATTTAATTTTATTCCTACAGAAGAATATAATCCTATTCACTTAGGGATAAATCATTAAATCTAATAAAAACAGCATTCAAAAATTATCTGTAGTCTTTTGTACACCTTCTTAGAAAACTTATAGCATATTTTTAAACTGGGATAAATCAGGAGGTTCAATCACAGAATATTTAGGCATAAAACTGACAATCAATTTTATGCATCTATCTCCATTTACATCTACTTTCTTTAGGAGAGTACTCCATGATATATGAATAGCATTTTAGCATAGCTCATTTAAGTATGCTTTCCTCTATATTTTTCTCAGGTTTATTAACATATTTTAACCTTTTTTCAGCATTTCCAATGTGGACTTTAGCAAATATTAATTATTCAACAGCATCAAAAGCCCTGTAAAGGTAGGATGAGAATAGAGACAGCGGTAAAGAACCTTCTACTTTTCAACCCTGGAATAAAATCAGCCACAGAAAAATTATACTGCATCGGAAGAATAAAATCAGGAGAAGGAAGACTTAGAGAAATATTCAGGGCCAGGGGAATAAGAGCATCCTTAAGACGGTGAGAGGCAAAGAGAAGGAGACAAATAAATTAGAAACTGGAAATGAGCAGAGCCAAACAAGAGCTCTGGGTGTTGAAAACCAGTATTTGCATGAACAGAGAGAAGCTTGCAAAAGAAAGAAAGATGAGAGAGGGRGGTGATCACATGGTTATTGAGTGAACGCTGCTACAGCTGAGCTATTTTGCACGGACTTGAAGAGCCAAGGCAGCATGATACTAAAACAGAAGAAAGAGAGGCAAGACCTGCTAGGTGGCCAACAACCAGTGTATTTTCTTCCTCTCTGAAAGGGCCATACTAACCACTCTAAAATACTGAGGGTTTGAAGAACCAGGAGAGAGTTTCAGCAGGTTGTACTTAACTTAAAGAAGGAACATAAAGAAAGGCAATCAATTATTCCTGTTCTCAGCTGAGAAATCAAACCCCATTAGAGCATCAGGAATGAGCATAGCTAAAACAGCTACAGCTTGGCTGAGGATCTGGGGACTTACAGCTCTTCTATCTGCAACTGGAGAATATGAAAGAGGTGGCCAACCTCAGTCTTGTGAAAGAAGATTAAGGACACTTCTGCCTTAATCTCTCTTGTGAAATGTTTAGACCTTCAAAATTTCAGGAAATTCCAAGTTACTGGAAAAACAAGAGAGCTTATATACAATAGGGCCTATCTGGGAAACAACAGAGCCTATATACCATTAAATTCTAAGTGTCTGGGTCATGGGCTGAAGCACTGGTACTGTACAAATGCTGTTGTGCTTCATGGCATGGCCATTGCTTGGGCCTGCCGCTGCAAGGCCTGGACACAATTCAGGGAACAGCACCAGCCAAAGACTGTTCTTTTTTCCTGGCATGGATCACGCCACTATGTTTGAGGGGAACTAACTGTGCCATGCCGCTTGCTCAAAGGATCAGAGAACAGTCCCTGGCCCACTGAGCTTACTAGTATGGATGTAGACTTTATGTGCCTTGTCCCTAAAGCTGCTGTAGTCTAAAAGACAGCATGTACAGGCACTACAGGGGCAAAGATCATAGAATCATAGAATTGTTTAGGTTGGAAAAGACCTTTAAGATCATCAAGTCCAATCGTAAACCTAACACTGCCAGGTCCACCACTAAACCATGTCGCTAAGTGCCACATCTACGCGTCTTTTAAATACCTCCAGGGATGGTGACTCAACCACTTCACTGGGCAGCCTGTTCCAATGCTTGATAAACCTTTCAGTGAAGAAATTTTTCCTAATATCCAATTTAAACTTCCCCTGGTGCAACTTGAGACCATTTCCTCTTGTCCTATCACTTGTTACTTGGGAGGAGAGACCGACACCTACCTTGCTATAACTTCCTTTCAGGTAGTTAGAATCATAGAATAATAGAATCATTAAGGTTGGAAAGGACCTCTAAGATCATCGAGTCCAACCATCAACCCAACACCTCCATGCCCGCTAAACCATGTCCCTAAGCGCTACAAAGTTGTAGAGAGCGATAAGATCTCCCCTCAGCCTCCTTTCCACCAGATCAAACAACCCCAGTTCCCTCAGCTGCTCCTCATAAGACTTGTGCTCTAGACCCTTCACCAGCTTTGTTGCCCTTCCTTAGACACACTCCAGCACCTCAATGTCTTTCTTGTAGTGAGGGGCCCAAAACTGAATGATATGCCACTCTGAATATATATATACGTAGTTGTGAGCATGACATGTACAGTAAAACTACTTCTGATGAACTTTTCAGGCAGGATTTATCTGCCCTTGGTTTAGATGTCTACAAGTTGAACATTTAAGTCTGAGCCAGTGATGTATGGTACTTTAGAGTCATCAGGGAAAGATGAATCCGCTTCCAAAGGCACCCCCAGACACCTCAGGTTTGCAACTTAGGGTGAGGTTAATTGCTCTCTGAAGGTGTTGTTTCTTCTTATTGGCAATCCATAAAGCCCGGAATGATGAGATCAGCCTTAGATGTACCAATTTTAGATGGCTAAAGCTAGGCAAAATGAGTTCTACCTCTGTGACTATTTGGCTGTTTGGACACTGCAGCGGTAAGTGTGTGTATTGAAAAGCCTAAACAGAGCCCTGGTCTTCTCCTCGTCTTGCACATTGACATCCCACTTCATTCTCCCTAATAGTGAGGTTTGGTTTGACAGGCACAAACTGAGTTCCCTTTTCCCAACTCGCTCTGCTTTGACTGCAGCAAATCCAAGAAATGCTTCTGAGACAGTGTCAGAACAACACTGAAAGGAGAGACAGCGTCAGAACAACACTGAAAGGAGAGACAGCAGGGTGGAAGAATAACCACCGCTCAGGGCACAGGACCACCAGCTGACTAGTGTTCCCAGGGGCATCTGAGAACAATATTCACAATGAGTTAAAAGTTTATTTTAAAGAAGTGCATTCATACGTTTGGTGTTATCTAGACAGGAACATCTCAAAATATGATATAGCTTAATTAACTTCAACTCGGATAACAACAAACGTTTCTGAATTAGGTTTCAACCCTCTAAACAAGGGGTGAATGTGCAATAATGTCTTTAAAGTCGTTTTTAGGTCAGCTGTAGATTTCATTAGGTAAGCATATGAACCTCAATTTAAAGATGAGGCAAACAAGTTCAGACCCATGTGGTTAGATCCAGTCAGCTTACCCCGTTTTTTAATTGAATGCATCATAAACATTTTAAATCAGTATACAATATATTCACATTGCTTTGTTTTCCACCCTATTTATGATCAACTGTTTACAAACAGTCACTACCCATGACCAGAATATTCATGAATGTAAAAAGATCTACCCAGTTCAGCAGCCCAGTTCTAATGAGCGATATTACACCAGTGAAAAGGAAAATGCCTGCACTGAGACTGCTTATTGTTGGTTCTAAAATTAAGCTTGTGACTATCTCTTTTCATCAACTATAAATGAAATTATGATCAGAAATGCTCTTTGTAACTCTGAAATAAAATGGCTCACTAATCATGACTAATAAGTGATGAACTTATAAAGTAGATCTGGGTAGTGCCTTGCATGTACATCACAAACAGACCGCTTTGAAATAACGGGTCTATAACAGGACCCTACAGACCAATGATAACATGTTTAACCATATCAGCTGTAATGATACCTGACCTTTCTATGATGTTCTAGGGTTTGAGGGTTTGGGTTTTTTTCTTTTTAGGATTTTGAGGTGACTCACATTTTCTGACATTATTTCCTTCATTTGGAAGATCAGGAGAACTGAACTGCACCACAGCTGAATAACATCTTCAAAACTTCAAGTGAAAGAAGCAAGATATGTCCTTAACTCTAATCGTGTAAGGAACTCACTAAGAACAAACTGCAAGCCTGATATTTTATGGTACAGTGTGCCTTTGGAAACAATGTATTTCCACCAAAAAGGAGTTATCACCTACCTATCTATACCATATAGGACATAGCTGTTGGAAAGCTGCTTGGCAGAAAAAGGACTTGAGGGTCCTCATGGACACCAGGTTGAACAAGAGCCATCAATGTGCCCTTGCTGCAAAGAAGGTAAATGATATCCTAGGCTGCATTAGAAAAAGTATTACCAGCAGGTCCTTCCCCTTTATTCAGCACTGGTGGGACYGTACCTGGAGTGCTGTGTCCAGTTCTGGGCTCCTCAGTAAAGGAGAGACATGGACATACTCAAGAGGGTTCAACAGGGGGCCACAGGGATGATGAAGGGACTGGAGCATCTCATATATGAGGACAGGCTAAGAGAGCTGGGACTTTTCAGCCTGGAGAAGAGAAGGCTCAGGGGCATCTTACCAATGTATATAAATATCTGAAGGGAGGGTGCAAAGAGGATGGAGCCAGGCTCTTTTCAGTGGTGCCCAGTGACGGGACCAGAGGCAATGGGTACAAACGGAAACACAGGAGGTTCCCTCTGAACACCAGGAAACACTTTTTTACTGTGAGGGTGACCGAGCACTGGCACAGGTTGCCCACAGAGGTTGTGGAGTCATCTCCATCCTTGAAGATATTCAAAAGCCATCTGGATATGGCCCTGGGCACCCAGCTTGAGCACTGGGTGTTGGACCAGATGACCTCAAGAGGTCCCGTCCAACCTCAGCCATTATTTGATTCTGTGATTCTGTGATTTTTTACTAAAAAGAGTTATCATACTTCCGTGTATATCCAATACACATTTCCCCCAGAAGTACTCATGCAATACATAATATACAGCTTGTATACAGTCGTAGTTTCCATGACAGCAGGAAGCACTTAAACTAAGACTATATGCAAGATTTGACCACATTCCACTGACTGACACAAAAGTAGAGTTTGACAAATTCTAGGTAGGTTTAGAACATGGGATGCTAAAATGTGAAGTTTCAAAAAAATCAGGTATACACTAAAGGAGCACATGAGTTCCATTAAAGAATCACTTAGCTACATCTCTAGCCTGTCTGGATCCAAACCTCTCAGAGGTCACTGTCTTCCTGGAGATCGAATAAATGTATATATAGCTGACTTTCAGTATCACTGTATTTGATGGAACACAGAACTTCAAAAAAACATTCAAATCTGCATGAAGCATGAAAAGCCACTCCCAGCACATATTTGCAAACAAGGAGAAATCCTTGAACTTAATTCAGTAGAAACTGATAAAAACATACAAAAGTTTTCAGATATCCACCACCTTTAAATGGAGTTATACCAACAAAATACTCAGTAGTACAGAAAATAAAATTCACTTTAATATCCTCAGTATGAAGGGTTCCGCTTAAAATCAGGAAGTCATAGTTTGGATGGACGGATAGTTCGGTGGAAGTTTGCTGGGAGTTAGACTCTTTACCGCCAAAGGAAAAGTGAAGGCAAAGTCAAAAGAGTATATAAATAAGAAGAGCAATTTATTATGTCTCAGACAGCTGAAGAAATGCTCACAAGGCTTAGTGCTTTTTTTGTGTCTCTCCTCTTCCATGATAGATTACGCTGTCTAGGTGGATTGACATCATATCTCAGATAAAAATATACCTGATTGAAACTCTGAACTTTAAAATTAAAATTTTAAACTTACCTTAAACTAAACTAAACTTAAACTTAGCAGTTTAAAAAGAAAGTTTCAAACCAGAAGAGAAGATTGAGCTTTGATTTTCCCAGGAATTTCCACTGAGAGAGGTGGGAAATTGTACAAGTTTTGACAGCTTATGTTTTGAAAAGCATAATTTTATATAGTTTATATTATTTAAGAATAATTGGAATAGCAAAATAAAATATAAAAATGTCAAGAAAATACAATGCAATAGAAATTAACGGTAAAATATAAAATGCAACATCTTTTGAAACAAATATTAAGTTTGGAAGCAAACAAAAAATAAAGACTATATTTCAGCTAAAACCTAAATAGACTTTGCTGATCTTTTTAAATTAAATAATTCCTACTGTTTTTCAAAACAAGATGTCACTGGAACCAATACACTTCTACAGAACAGTTTGATGGATCCAAAATTTTTTCAGCAACCTTATTCTCTCCTATAGTTCTTTCATGGGAGTCATACTGTTGATGTTTTGGTATCAGGATAATTTATAAGGTATTGACTGAGTTTTAGTAAATAATTAAGCCAAAGTCCAAGACTTTTCTCAGGCAGAATTCCCACTGAAGCTAGCAAGAGCTCTGTTCGAATTGAGGCGAGAAGCCTGATTCAACATACTGAAATTTTAATGATTCAGTGGACTTTGCAAAAGGGTCCTAATGAAACCTAACTAAAAAAACTTGTTGGTTGGTTGGTTTGTTGCTGTTAAATGTCATAATAATACTTAAGAGGTGGAGAAGCTGCTTAGTCTGAAAGGAAGCACTTTTTAAAAAGAATAATGGTGAGGGAACTTAGCAAAATGCCAGCAAGCATATGACTACTATATTTGTGAAATAAACCTATCCCCTGCAAATCTCCAGTCTTCCCTTTGTAGATCAGTATATAGCATGCACTTTAGCCACATTTAAGTCTGCTAATACGGAAGCTCAAAGAGACCTGCCCTAGCCAAATATGATTTTGTACGGTGAAATAATTATATAATTAAATGTGTTTTTCCTGTATTTTCTTCTCAATGTGTTTGCCTGCCAATGTTTCGCCCTCCCTTTCCTTCCATTATATCACTTGTAACGGAGATGAAGCAGCCTTGGTTTCCAGTGAAATGGAAGGATAGCAGCAGGTCCACAGGAAGAATTCGGGTTGCTTGCCATAAACCATCTACCACATACAGCAAACCAGGATTTTTTCCAGGATTATTCAGAGCCAACGCAAGCCTGCAACATACAGTGAAACATTTGTCTTGAACACCCTATGGTGATTTTAATGGAGGAACAGTCGTTCACAAGTACATAGAACTCCTCTCTTTTTTTTCTTTCTTTTTTTACATCCTTTTCTCAGTTTTGTTGCAGGATCTTTACTTTTAAAAAATTTTCCAGGTTATCCACTTTAAAAGTACCTCCATCACTGACAAGTACAGAGTCTGTTTTACGGATCCTTTTGACATGATTTAAGCCTACATCATGTTCCTAGTGAAACCACACTCTGTATATCTTGTATGATTTCAGTTTTAAAAGCACAACCTCAAAATTCACATAGAGTTTGTTCAAAGTTTCAGATACATCAGTGAAATGTAAACCTCATATTTTCACTGGTTTGATTTGTGGATTTGGGAACTCACATATTTTATTTTGTATAAAAATATTTTTAATTGTAAAAAAAATAAATCAATGAGAAATAATAATATTAAACATAATTTAATTTTACTGTTAAATAAGTTAACAGTAAAATGTAAAGTTACATACTTTCAAAACAAAACTTATATTTGTGTAAGAAAATCTCTAGACTCTTGAAGACTAAATACTTGTCTCTGATGATAGTTTTGATGCTACTGGGGCAAAACCAGAAAATGTGGCTACATATTGATCTAAATGTTCTGCCCACATAAATGTAAAATCCAACATGCAAAACCCCAGCATTTTTCCATCAGCTAAATATTTATTTGAAGAAAAAGCTGTGGAGTAGAGATTTGGTCATTCTTTCTTTTACAGTCCTGGAATATGTAAATTATTGAATTCATCTTTTAAAATACAATCACAAAGAAAACAAATTTTTGTCTAACGAAGAGCAAAACATTTGGGTTATATGACTTTGCTTTACTGGCTGACAATTTTATTTAACAGATATACTCTTCAATCCTACACAAACTTACGCCTATGTTAACATTTAAGCAGAGAAATACATTCATTGAGATTGAAAGTACAACACAGGCTGGAACTCCTGCCAGTTTGAAGAGTAGTAAAAGCTCTGGGTCTGTTTTTTTTTTTCTCCCAAAAGTGTGTATCCCTTGTGCTTTTTACCTAAGACGATGCATGCGCCTGAATCTGCAGACAATCTCCAAAAACACCAAGAAGGCGAGCTGTTTTGATGGACTACCCAATATAAAACCATTGTGGGCCAATGAACTACCCTTGTCTCCCCCTTACTGAGCTGTGTGTGTAGTAAGAGACAAGCAGAAGCTGAGAAAAAAGACCAGGGCCTATCCACAACTTTATTTATCTGCTCCAAAAGGTGCAACCAACTTCCTGGATGGTCTCCTACTACATTTTTTTGCATCTTGAGATGTGCAGAATGGCGTCCGCAAGCTATTTCAGGGGAGGGGACCTGAAGCCAGGACTAAAACCTCACATTACGCTGTATCTAGAGCCTGAGATTTCCTTCCTCTCAGTTAGAGCACTGCAAACATGCACAAATGCAGTGAAACAAATGTTTGCACCAATACAGGAAAGGGATTTTAGGCAGAAAAGAGAAATATAGACGGACACCATGTGCCAGCAGCCTCTGCAGAGACTTACTGTGGTGCAGGATTTAAAATTCTCTGCATACAAACAGTTAATCACCACAACCATTTAAAATGTCAATGGAAAAAGAAATGGTTTCCAAGAGCATATAACTGCCCAGATAGCTTTCATCAGCCCAGCCACATGAAAGACCCAGAGGCAACTGCAAAACCACCATCAACACAAGTGCCTGTGGAGTCCTCTCTGGTGCCAGAACCTGCTGCTTTGGCTATAAACAATATCTCCTATAGCGTTACATCTAGGATCTCTGGCTGCCAATCAAGCAGGAAGAGAAGGAGAAGGAAGAACTGTCTAATGCACTTGAGTAAATGTACTATCTCCATTAAGTGCTATATTTTATACCTTCGTGGAGTAAGTGGTTTTGCAAAAGGACAAACCTCCAAAATGTTAAAAACTCGTTGCAGAGAAAATGTAGTGGTGGCTTTGATGCTTAATTTTTATGAATATGAATATTTTTACAGACTTCAGTCTCCCCACAAAACATTAGGCTAATGGACATAAGGCAATTGTTCTTAAGTAACTTTATGGTCAGGCATTCTTGCATGTTTGTGTCAATTTGGGTGATGCTCCTAGCGAGCAACAAACAGCAGTAGGTGTTTGCAACATGCATCCGTTTTCCTCATTGGTCCTGAGACAGGTGCTCCCACTGAGAGTAGGGTTTATATGCTGAAAATGGTCAGGGGAAACCGTGGTTTCAGGCTGCACACACTCCTCTTGCCCGTAGCAGTGTCGTAATTTTGCACCTGTGTCTGAAGTAGTTCATTCTGTTTCCCTGTGAACAAGGCTGCACATGATGCTCAAACTGGGAACATCTGCTTTTGGTGCCCAATTTTGACTGGTTTCTGGCCTGTCTCTTGGATTAGACTCATGTAATGGCTCAAATTTTCATGAGACTCAACCCAGTCATTGTATTTGTGTTCATTATCAACTCAGGACACAATCAATTGCAAAAGAGCAGACTAGTGTTAAGGCTCCAGTCTGCGAACAGCAACTGTCTAGTTTTTATTAGGGTGCATGTTTACCAGGGTGGCAGTGATGCCATTTCCACAAGTCAAGTTGAATAAGAAAGGTGAGGCAGACCACAGTCCTGGATATCTAGTCTATGCTCTGTATTTATTTAGACACCCCCTGTATTTGCATCAGGGGCTAATCGCCCCTTCAGTTTTATGCTAATAATTGACTGCAAGCCCAGAAGTGCAGGCAAAAGGAAAAAAATAGAAAGAAAAAAAAAAAAMCTACTGAAAGCTGAATACAAAACTTGTCTCTGATAGCTTTGGCATTACTTAGATAAAAGAGAAGCTATGGGTAATTATTGCTCTGAAACTTCTACTAATGAAAAAAAAAGTCTACTATAAACATATTCAACAATTGCAGACTGTGGCTGAAATGCTAGCTTAACTATGTCATGCTTTCTCTTCTTAGCTGTAAGCTTTTCTTTCAAATTGAACTAACTTCTCACTTATAGTTAGCTGTTAATATTTTAGGCAAACAACTGCCCTAAATTGGCAGCGCTGAATTTATCACACGTTATAGAAGGGCTCAGAAGATCCTCGCAGTACGTAATTAAACAGCATGTTGGCATCTTTTCTTTCTTTTTTTTTTTTTAAGTGACTGGCTAATCAAAACATTTAGAAATTTTTTGCAAATTCTTCAATAGGACAGCTGAACATAGAGTGAATGCCTCAGTGAGAATATGTAAGGGTTTTTCCAAAATCTCATTAAAATTATAAACACATATTTCTTATTTATGATACTAAATATAGGAAATATATATTGGTAAATTATATTAGCAACGAGTTGATGTTCATCTCTGAATTCTGAGGTCCTGTCAGTTTTCTACTGAGGTGATATTACTGAAGGAAAGAAATTTACTTTAGAGTTATGAGAGAGATGAAATTCAGGTTCAGTATGACCCATGTTATTTCTGTATTGAATAGATATTGCACAGTTCAGAACCAAGTGTGATATAATACTAAAACAGCATAGGTGATTAATACTGGAGACTTGTTAATGTGAAAAATGTTAACTCTCCCTAAAGAGGATTATACTGTGAGACATTTGTTTTATTTTTATCAATTAGCTTAATCTTTGATTTGAATTCTACACCCTCTGGTATCAAGAAGATGCTTGCTTTTTTTTTTTTTTTTTCTTTAAACAAAGGATTATTCTTCCTCAAAAGGGGATTGTCTAGTTCTTTTATTGTTTTATGTCACACAGGGGAAAAATGCTTTTGAGGCATTACCTCTGAATTTAGCAGGGACGAGAGTTTACTGCTATATAATCATTAGTCAATGCAGTAGCTGAAACCTTAAACAAAAGAAAACAAACTACAAACAGGCAAGCATCCCCTAAAGGCACATCAGAACACCAGAGAGAGGAAGCATGGATTTCAAACACGGCTGCCCAAGCATGTGCTAAATATTGCCGCTCCTGACTTTAAACAGCACACCAAGGAATACAACATCACCTTCTAGTCTTTGAAACAATACTGGGAAGCAAGAGAAAAAGAATTGAAAGGGTTTAGCAAATGTACTTTACTTCTACTCTTTTTTATTTTGAGACTTCATGAAAATTATATTTCCAACCTAATAAAATCCTTCAGTATAAAGGAACTCTATCATAAAGCTATTAGAAAGACATCATTAAACCTCAAATGTCTTCTTTCATGATACGTGCTTCACCATAACAAGCAAACTGCCTGATCCCTGTGAACTGTCTCAGACAATTACTGCTCATACTGTGGTTGTGAGCCACAAGAAAGCTTTAGAAAGATTTTTACCATGGCTGTCCAATTGCATGTACAAACAATCGCCAGGGCCACATTTGCTTTAATATGGGTGATCACCAGCCTGGGGTAACTGTAAGTACTTGGAAGGAGCTAATTAGAGAACTGTATTTCATCCTGATCTATGGCCAAACGCTATACAAATAATACATACAGTGAAAAGCATCTAATTTATGCTACATGTGAAAAAGGACGGTGATGTATCTAACACAAATGAGAAACATTAAATACATTCTATTTTCTTAATTTCTTTCTACTGGCTTATTAACTATGAATTCAGAATATATTGTCAGTGTTATTCAAGACAGTGATTGCTTCATTAATTTAAGTATTTGTCAACCCAGAATAAATTGTAGGTCAGTGATTTGAATGCAATCCACATCAGTAATGACCTGAGGCTGGATCCAGCCCCCTCTACAGAATCATTTTGGCATCTGTAGGGTTTCAAGCAGGAGTCCAAAATACACCATCTGATGATTGTTCAGTGATCTATATGGCATGAGCTCCTCTATAAAGATAGGTGTCCAGCATGCAATCCAGCACCTTTAATCTGTAAGTAATTGACTGAAAAAATGACTCTGTCACACTCCATCTACCCAAGAGAACTGCCCATCCGTTGAAGGATGCTGGTGTAGGGAGGTGCTCTCCGATAACAGTACTTTGTACACTTGCTGAGCACAAGACTCCAGAACTGCTGCTTTAGTTTGCAAGAACAAAATTCACCACTTGTTTATCAGTAATGACAAGACAATTTGCAGGAGTCACTGGGAAAACAGAGAAGACAGGCAGCACTCACAGGAGTTTATGGGAGTCAGATGCAGAACAATAAACTGATTCCAAGAAAAATTATGATAAAAGGTGTTGAGAAAGAAAATTTCCCAGGAAAGGATGACAGTTTCAAAAAGAATAGGTATCAGTCATGTCTTTAGCAAGAATTTTCCTGTGTTTGGCCTTCAGCTGTTTTTGTGAAAACATGGAAGGGCAAATGGAAGCTGGACGAGGTTTTCTGCAGGGACGGCTCTGCACAGCAAGGTAGGGTTAAGGGAGACAAATTAGTGAGATTTTTGCTATATTTTATTCCCCAGATCGATTCTTCCTGAAGAAAGCATGAGCTCATGGAATGAGCTAGACTCACTTCCAAATCTCATGGCCACATAAAATCAACAGAAAGCAGAGGAGGCTTCTCTCAGAGATGGATATTTTGCCCAGTGTCACAGCACTGTGACTGAGTGGGAACTGCCATGCCAGGACCTCTTTTCCATCACTACTGCTGGAGCCCCCCTCAAGCCAAACTTGTCCTGTACTTGCAACAGCTTCATAGTTTCTGTAGTGGGACTTAGTTTCAGTGGGACAGCAAAGCGAAAGGCAAAGAACAGCCTGTCTCTTTTGAACTTAAAAGACATGGGACTGTCAGAGGCCTCTTCATTAGGTAATGAAAGAAAGGGTCTACCCAACCTGCAAGATAGCTGACACCCCTCCCAGTGCTAATGAAGAGCAAGTGCTTCCTTCTGTGGTCACATTTCAACATAAGGTTTAGGTCTAAGCTAGCTGTTATTAAAAACACAATTCTTGAAAAATGTACTTTTTAAAGGTATTTTGAAAGTCTTTCATTTGCTGGAAATGTCCTAAAGATGATACAAACCACATGCTATACTACAGCACTTCGAAAACAGACTTTTTATTGGATAATGATGTGGGATGAGAGATATTTCATCTTTCATACATTTATTTGACAGTGATGAATTTAATTCATTCTATCACATTGAATGATACATTTATATTCAGTATGTAGTTTAAAATTTCATAAATGATTAAAGTCCTTGCCGTTTTAATTATAATATGAAGAGAGCAGCTAGAACTTATTTGCAGAGAATAATGTGCAAGTCAATAAATTTGGTGAGTACTCCTGACAACATATAAATGATGACTTTAGTTGCCTGACTACCTGTGGAAGACAGCTAGATTACAAGAGTCTTTGTGTTTCTTTTCCAGCAGAGTGAAGCTGGAGTTCCGTTCACTTCCAAACTGCAACCACCTTGTTTCAGCAACTGGTAGCGAGCAATTCGCARAGCTTTAGAAATTGTCCTGTACCTCCTGTGCTAATGGAAAAGGTCAGCTTGCCAAGCAGAGGGCTGCAGACAGCTATCATCCACCAAGTGGTGAGCTGGAATTCACCTCACCTGTGTAAAGAAGATGATGATTCTTCACCCTGGTAGAATCAATAAGGGCTCTGAATAAACATGGCAAGCAGCTTTTGGCTTAGCCTTGCACTATGAAGACAATAGTTCAGCTTTCTTCATGCTCACCCCTCATCAGTTGGAATCACAGAGACCACCCCTAGTTAATTCATATCCACTAAGTGCCTGACCAAAAGCCTAATGGAAAGATTTCATTGACTCCTTTTGGCTTTCAAGGAGACCCATGTGCATCAGCCACTACGAGGGAACTATCCAAGCATCCAGAAGTAATGTCAGTACCTGTCGATGAGGAATTGAACCAATACCAGTAGCACACAAGTCAGACATACATCATAGGTCTATTTTTTTTCTCTTCACTGTACGTTGGCTCAGGCATTGCAAAAGTATCAGAAGAAACTTTGGATAAACTCACACAATTGTACATATGCTCTTCTGGTCCATGCAGACTCATTGGGGAAAAAAAAAAAAAAGTTGAGGTATTGACCTTCACTCAATTTTCTTCCCGCCGCTCACAATGTGGAATACAGTAGATCCCATTTTATTCTGTTTATGTTCTTTTTTGACSTAAGAAGCTTGCACAAAGTCATGACACTCAAAGTGTTTATTTTAGAAAGAAAAATATTCATAAACTTTYCAAGCTGGAAGCAGTATAAAAACTAAGCAAAGTGTTATTTTTTTCCTCTAATCCTAATTCAAAAAAAAAAAAACAAACCACCAAACACCAAAAAAACCCCCACAAAACCAAAAACTAACCCACAACTAAAGCAATTTCGATGAAATTTTGTTGAAAGAGAAGAAAAATGCCTCTGGGCTGAGGAGTCATATGTCAAAGTATAGCCCAAAGCAGGCTAAACCAAAGGAATCAGAAAGTCTTCTGGAAAAGGAGGGCATATAATGGAAACAATGACA
This sequence comes from Phoebastria nigripes, assembly GCA_035582835.1. Taxonomy (NCBI): domain Eukaryota; kingdom Metazoa; phylum Chordata; class Aves; order Procellariiformes; family Diomedeidae; genus Phoebastria; species Phoebastria nigripes. Next base: position 29,125 of record JAYKAV010000228.1, on the reverse strand, counting down.
GACCTTTAACTGTAGTAGTGCTGCTGGGTGCCACTATAATGAACTGAAACCTACAATCTCCTAGGGTTAATAAGACACCTGTCTTGAAACTAGCAGTCATATTGGTTTTCCAAGCCTGCCACAATACTTAAAGTCTTGATGAAGTTCTTACTGTGCCAAAGGAACTTACTAACAAAGCCACTGAGTCAATTTAACCTAGTGAAACTGGACCCTGTAGACTGGGTTATCAGAGTTTTGTGTTGAGATAATTACAGCACTAAAGAGAGCATATGGGCTGTCAAGGCTGGCACATGGCCTGCGCCAGCTGTTACCTGGGTGCTTTGGAAAATCTACTGAACAGCATTTTGGACACAGAACAGCTATATGTAAGTTTTCCAAGATTTCTAGTGGGAGATCCTCATAATAAATTTATTTTTTATATGGGGGAGGATTACACCCAATAACGTAACTGCAAGAAGTATAACCTTAAACTTCAAAAGGAAAACACCAGAGGAAAACAATCTTGCATGAAAGCGAAGTGTACCAATAGCAAGCCTCACCTGTTAAAAAGAGTAAACTATCCAAGAAACTAGCTATTGTATAGCCCAACTTAAAAACAATGCTCAAATACACCTATTTAAAAGCTTTTCTGGAAACTTGTCTCTAAGTCAATGGGATTTATCCTATAATTCCTGGTATTGCTACTCCATAAAAAATGTCTTCCAAATGCAATGTCATAGCTAATCAATAATCATTACTAACAACAATTATTATKGATTAGCTGTGATGGTCTTACAGGGCCTGCCTTCATGAGGTAGTATTACCAGGGAAAACACTTCAAATAGGATGTATCCAATGAGTTAGAGAGAAAATATGAAGAGGAATAAAACAGAAACGTGCCCATACCTGGTACAGAGTGCAACAACTGTAACAACACACACCAACATTTTATAACATGTGAGGACTGGAAATTATGATTATTGCATCCAGGTGGATTATAGTAAACGATATTAATTATTTAGATAAGTAGACTTAATTATCCAAACTGAACTTCCTAAGATGCAAGGTCATTCTAACTAAGCCTGCAGTATCTGCAATGTCTGTGACCTGAGAGAATGACTTGGAGACATGAAGACCGACAAGTCATGGGGGGAGCCAAAGCTTAATTTCCAAAAGCTGAMCAGATGCATCACAGTTTCAGGAACAAAAGTGTTTGCCATAACTATAGCTGGGATTAGTGGCACTGCCGCAGCTCTGAAACCCACCTGCAAGATCCCGAATCTTAGTTTCTCAAAGCAAGTTAAACTTAGAAAGCTGAGGTAATGAAGCCCCAGCTTCAGTTCCAAGTCACCTTATCATGCAAAAACACAGATTCATTCCTCTGACATCATTACCTTCACGGACCAAATGAAAATATATCATTATTTGTTTCACATAATTCAATTTCATGTCTTCATGAATCTCTTGAGAAATTAATGGATGGAAAATTTAAGATTTACTATCTCTTTGAATATGTCATTTCAGTAGGAACATAGTTAACCCATATTTCTTCCTTTTCTGACTCAAAAATATATCGACATCATTGCTTGCAAAGAAGGGTTTGTAATAAGTTGGTTCAATTAATAATTTTCTGCATGCTGAAATTCTTAACTTACCTTTGTTGATCTGCATCTATTTGAAAGCATTAGTAATGCACAGAAAAGCTCAAGGACTAACAATATTGGTATTATACTTTCTTCAAAGCAAAATCTGCCTTTTTTTAGCTCTAAAAAGCCTATTAGATTGAAAAGGAGTGTTTTTTGGAGTTGAAAAATTCAGTTATTAGATTTAAATTTTTAAACCCCTATCCCTTAAAAACATTTAGGAAATCCAGTTGTATTACATCAAAGTAAGTGCATTACCGCATTATATTTTGCAAGCTTTAGCAAATAAAAAAATCCCCCTGAAGAATCTTAATTCTTATCTATGGAAAACATTAAACTGCTAAGCGCTAACAACTGGAATTAGTCCTTAAATCTCTAATGAGAATAATAAAACATGAGTGCAGTTTGTGCTGTAACTTGATAAGGCCTGAATTTACTTGCTGTTAGTAAAAGTTCCTGATCCAGCAGTATGGCGTTTTACTCCCTGAGGTACAGGAAACAATATCTGTCCTTTAGGAGCATCCTCTGTGGTAAGCACTTCTTATCGGGGCTATCAAAGGACTAAGATAGCAGTGTAATATCTAGTAACAGCAGCTTTATGAGCAGATCCATTACTGATTTAAATCAATCTAAAGCAGGTAGTTCTGTTTAACCCATTCAGAACGAAGCTGACCTCCCAGCAAAATAATTTCTTCTGAAAGTAATGCAAACTATTTCTGTGCTACTAGATGTGATACGCATTGAATCTGAGCAGCAGCAGCAGCAGAAGTGAGGAGGAAACACCACAATGCTGTAAGACCCCCCCAAAACATGTCCCTTATACTGAAAGGCTGTTACTCTGCAAAGATACAATACTTTGCAATAGTAAAATTTAATATTCTCTGAAACACTGATTTGAACTAAACTAGGACACTATCTGTGGAAGGAATTTAACTGAGCCTGTCTAAAATCAGCTTGCTGTCAATTTGTCTGAAAATCTATTTTTTTAAAAAGTCAATATCTAAATACTATTCACTGAAATTTTCTGGCAAAACACTTATTGGAAGACAGTCTTCAGATTTTATTTGCTTATAAAGATATTTTTATTCTTTGCAATGGAAAATGTAATTGTAACTTTTCTTGAACTTCCAAAAGTAAAATGAAAATATTACCTTACCAGTCAGCAGTTTAGTGAGCCACAGCTCTTTAAATTCTTAGTATTTTGACTTACTTCATATCAATGGAGATTCCCTCCCAAGTTTAAATAAAAAAAATATTGAAGGTGTAATTTATATTTTTTCATATGAAGTAGGAAATAAGGGGTTTAAATACAGTTCAAACACATTGCAAATGTAATTTATTTAAATGATGATTTGCTAATTTTGCCAGTAATTAGGTAACAGAGGTGTCTAAGCATTACTTTTTGATTAGTGTTTAGAAAGACAAAAAAACCTATTGCACTCAGTTTGACACAGCTGTGAAACATCAATCGGCTCCCAGCCAGGAGAGGCCCACCAGATAAAGACGGCACTTCGAGACATTAGAAGAGTGCATAAACAATATACACTGACGACACCCTCTCACTACTAACTTCAGCTCAAGCATTTGTGCTAAATGGTCACCTTCATCATTCTGGGCCTGATCCTGCTCTTTCCAAAGTCAGTATGAGTTAAATTATTGATTGCAACAGTCGGTCCCTCGTGTCTTAGGAGTTAATGGGATCGAAGTGACATATAATCAGCATGCGTAATTTGAGGATCTCTACCTTCTTGGATTCCCTCGTGACTTATTTTGGAGACATTGCCTTTATTTCTGGACTATTCCTCTGAATAATAATAAGAAAAAAGAAATTCAGATTCTAGTAAACAAGCAGCTTGTTTCTCGTCCGAAAGAGCAATTTCCTCAGAGCTCGTTTAGAGCCTGACCTTGTAATCCTTCCATAACCCTTCCCCGGTGACCTGAACTATGCACATACTTTCCCATCTTCAGTCTAAATCCATTCCCCTGCCGGAAATCAAGAAAAATCTCGGATAGGGTAAACACACGCAAAAAGTCAGCCTTTCTGTTTCTGTCTTCATTASAAAGGTTCACAGACCAAATGAAAACTCTTAACACGTTTGAACTATTTTAATTAGTGCGATTTAGTATTCTCCACAAATGCAAAAGGTTACACTCTTACTGATTCTTTGATTTAAACATTTCCTATTAAACAGTGTGATTTTAGTTCAGTAAGTGCTTTCACAGTACTGTATGCAAACGTGAACTTTTTGAGATAACCAAATCAGCATGAATTTTGTATTAGAAATATATTGCAACATTAATAAAACAAAACAGTGTATTTTCTTATGATAATATAGTTTAAAGAAATAGGTTTATTTTCTAGGTTCATACCATACAGGTGACAACCTCTTTATTTACTCCTGCCTTTATTGGTAGCTATATATTTCTTATTAGATAATAAATTTGATCCTCCAAACTATTCTGCTTGAGCATCAGAAAATATCCAAGTGCTAAAGGGAGAGATGGCACCTAAAAATATGCTGCTGAACTTCTCTCCCTTGATAAGACTGGAAGCTGCTCTGTAACTTGATCAATTTCTTGCATCAACAAAATATTGCTTTTTAAGGCTGTTATGGGAGAGAAATATCAAAACAGGCAAAGACATTTTCAGTTCTTCAGAAAGAGATAAAATTAAAAAGCTTTACCTTCAGTACCTTTTCAAAAAAATCTTAAAAAGGAGAAAAATCCTTTTTTTCTTCTATCTGATACAGGAATAGAATTTATGCTCTTTATATCACATATGGCTTTAACACATGCAAAGTTGCCATCAAAATGAAAGCTAAAACCAGGCCCAGAGCGATGGAGTATAGTTTTTAAGAGTATGTCAAATTACCTTCAATAGCCATTTTTTAAATAAAATATGAAATGTTGAAGCAGACAGCAAAGAATTGTATCGAGGGTAAAATCTTTCACTTAGACACAAATTTAAAGAACCCACATCCCTGAATCTTAAGAAAGCCAGGAATATTGTTTTCTAATTGCCACGGGATGTATATGCCAGTAGTATGAATGACTTTCACATGTCAGTTTTAACAAAAGTTCCTCTAAATTTATTTCTTTAAACACACTGTCATTTGGTAGGTCTGCAGACCTACAGGAACAGATGAACAGTAGTATTTGTATATGCTTTTTGTTCCAGGCTGTAAATGTAATCCTACATTTCAAGGTTACCAAGAGGGAGGAAGGCATTATCATTGTTTTTTCCGTCTGATTGTCCCATTTAGGTGATGTACACACTCTGAGCAAATTAATTGCTTTGCATTTTGTTTATATTTATTAACTGAGATTAGGAAAGGCAGTAAAATACTATATCAAAGCATTATGGAGAAAACAACTGGAATCAATCTTTCTTATTTGTCACAGACAGCACTTATTTAAATCTAAAATACGTTCTTTGCTGTCCTTGGTCTATTCTGGTAGATAATAGCTTGTACCAAATATAGGGCTACAAATTCCTCTCTTCTTTTTGAACATAAAAACCAGAAACAATTGAAAAAAAAAGACATATCAAACTTCTGTCAATGGAAGAACAACAAAAAAAAACCCCACAAAAAAAACCTGCAGCCTGTTAGATCTCTGCTTCTTGAGCTAACAAGATTTTATTTCCTTCTTTGAAAATCATGAGTGCGTTATTTCTGCAGGGCTACTGCCAGAATTTAATCATTATGCCCCATTATTCAGACATTCATTTGGGGGCAAACCCTGCAATAACAAGAAATTCAGAAGGGCCTTGTAAAGAGGAAAAGTCAAAATTGTTAAGTAATACAGTGCTTTATGACTCTGTAAATAAGGCAACTGCACACCACGCTCCTCATTCAGACAATTGTGCAAGAAAAGCATCACCCGACTGTAATTTCTTAGACTCAGAAATGAACTTAAAATAGACATGCTTGCATGTATCCAATGCTGATTCGGTCTCCCCAGTTTTCGAAAGTTTAGAATCTGAAACACTGCGACACCATCGCCTGCTCATTATTATTTTTTAAACAAAGTAATACCGAATCTCTCACACAGGAAGGAAGATAAGCAACAATATAGTGCAGGCTCCAAGTTAAATCTGGTTCAGACAGCGTAATAATGATGTCATTAAGGCTCCGAGCTGAATGGGAATCAGACAGTACTGTAGTACAGCTGCAGACATAAATCTGAAAGAACTTTTTTGGCTACATTCTCAGACTTACCTTGAAAGATATTTAGGAGCTCCAGCAATGTGAGTTGAAAGAAATGTTCTCAAAGGGAGGTTTGCAGACTGAAGAACCTATGTAGGCCTTATAGGCACTTTCTTCTGTGGCACAGGAAGGAACATTTTGTTAAATGAATAAACTAAGAGAAATAATTTCAGAAGAAGTGCAAACCAGAAAACAAATAAACCTTAATACTACCACAAATAAATGAGACTAAGGCAATTGTGGGACTGCTCAAAGCCTTTTTGCCTTGCTGAATGAAAGCAATCCCTAAGACTGAATGGGTAATGAGATCCTGGCTCCTGAGATTTTAGCTTTCTTAATCATGTTCATAATTAATTCAAGAACATTGATAATTTCATTACATTCTTTTTGTCTTATCAATAAATGATGTGCCTGCACTTTTGGTCCTGTGTACAGGGAGAAAGGAGATGCTTTGGGTAATATTGCACCAAGAATYGTGTATGTATATATGTATATATACATATATATTATCTATATGACCCAAAATAGGGATGTGGTAGTTATTATCCTTAACCAGGCCTCTATTATCAGAATATGATGACAAGCAGTTACAAATAATTAATAAGCTTTTTATGCAGAAATGCAAAACCTGTTAAAGAAAAATATGCTGCAAACAGAATCCCTGTCTGAAAGATACATACCTAGAATAAAATATATTTTCAGAGATATTTAAGAATGGAATTTACATGAACCCAAACTAGAAATATATTTTTAAAGCATCTCTAGATCCTGTTTTAAAAATATCATTTAAAAAAACCCCAACTTTAGCTCCTCTTTCTATTTGAAGACATGTGCCCTTCTGTTTGTCCTTCCAAACACATTTCCAGTATCAGCTTACATCTAACACCAAGCTGTACTCACCCACTCAGCTGAAACTGTCTGGGGCTTTTTACATTTTCTTTTTTTCTTTGTTTTTTTAATGAAGACTGAAAGCTCTCTCTTTACCTATCAGTCGGTCAAAGGGGAAGCATTGCTTCAGGGTTTACTACTTGCTCTATGTAATCTTCAACAAAGCAACAAATCTGTTTTGCTCCCTTTTTGTTTGTTGTTGTTGATTTAGAGGCGTCATTGGTTTTAGACAGCAGAGTCTGTAGAAGCAAAAGTTTCTGACCAGAGCCAAATACTGCTGTGTTATTTGCTCTCACTTGCTCTCACTCTCATTTCATTCTGACATCAGTGAAACCATCTGTGGAGAAAGTGACCCTGCACAAGAGAAGGCACTGTAAACAGGTCCCAAACAGTTTAATAAAYGACTGTAACAACCTTCAGCACACAAGCTGCACTCAGAAAATGTCTACCACCCTGTAGCAATCACTGCTTTTTAGCTGATTATCTTTTAAAAATAATAAAACCAGGCATTTCCTTCTTACGAGCAGGTTAAATGTCAACTTAAGGACAAATATATTCTCCACCAAATGTCCTCTTTTTCCTTTCTGATGACACCAGCTTCATGGAGATGTTACTCTACTGAAGGTCTACCTGATCCAACCAACCCCAGAGGTGGCTTTTAGCCAGCACAGCACATGTGAGGTCAGTTACATGTTAAACATCCCCCAATAAAGAAAGCCCATTGATGCAGGTGTGGATAAAGGGTTTCCATTCTGAACATACATATCAGGGGGAAAAAAAAGCCTGAATTTCCTGTATGTGTAACRTTTTGTGGTCATAAGTAACTAAGCATATATTGTTTGTACTGCTAAAAAAAAGAGGCCAAGGAGCAATCCCTGGTTCAAGGTCAAATGGCACCAACTGACTCCAGCCCACAGTGCTCATAGCTAGCATCTTYGAACTGACGTGTCGGGGGAGAGCTTACCCAAGCAGACCAAAACACATTTAGGGAACATGCTAGCAATTCAGTGGGGTGGACAAGTGGGGCACCGCACTCAGCCTGGTCTCCTAGCCTTCACTTATTTTTTATGCSTCCAAATGTAAAGATATCCAGAGGTGCCAAAAACCCTGGTGTCAAAGAAATAGGGTATCCCCAGGATTTAGGCAGCTGAGGAGAACTGTCAAGCAGTTTTGTTTTATTAGGGAGGTTCCTCAAGGGATGGGGGAGGCAGCATAAAGGATCTACTATAGTATAAAAGTATATCTCCCCCTCTTCAAGTTGTAAGCAATGCTATGTGAGGATAACAAGAGGCAAATTCAGGTAAACACAGCACGGATTATTCAGTATGCTTGATGTGTTTAATTTAAAAGACGCAGGGTCTGAACCGCCCTTTGTACCATCCCTCCTAGGCTACCAGCACTGTCCCTTGGGGCTGTAAAAGCAAATCCAAATTGACTTAGGCAACCCAGATACTCCTATTCCCAGTGGAAACGAGAGWGTACAAGTCTTGAAGAGGCATTTTTCCCAGTGTTCCTGAGCCTYAGAAGGCCATAGCCATAAACCAGGACTGAGCCCGTACTCAGATGATCTGAATTGCCTCCTGGAGGGGCTCATCTCCCCACTGACAGTGTAAAAAGCCTCTGACTACACTCTCAGTTCAGGYATTTTAAGGGAATACCTGGAGTTAGGTGGGATACAGCCAAACTACCATTCTTGGATGCAATGAATTAAGAACACTGAATGCATTCAATTAAGTAGAATGCATTCCCTTCAACCTTGCTGTTTTCAGAGGGCAGAATTCAAGAAAAGTAGGCTCAGATCCTGGATTTTGATTAGGTTGTTCTTGCTGTAGGTCAATGTAGTGCCTTCAGTTGTTATGAATCCAAGCCTTATTGCTGAGATCAGCAATTGTAATCCCTCTCAAATTTAGGGCAACATTTCTTTGAAGCAATTCTGAACTATAAATAATCTGGAAATCTCTCTGAACTTGATCATAACTTTGCTGCAAGAGCTATTGACAAGACGGCAAGCATCTCTAGTTAGCAGATGGAGTTTTTCAAGAGGGTAGTCTCAAAACTGGAGCAGTTTATGTGTTTGAAATCCCCGACACTTTTTTATTTAGCAGTTTAGATATAGCCTTAGATTATCCATGCTTTATTCCTAATCTTTAAAATGTAAGTAGTACTCCTTGACTTTGGAAATATCTTATCAGAGCACAAACCTTAAAAGGTTCTAAGGGATTSAGAGAACCATCCTGAAATGCATGAGGAGAATCCACAGCACAGTTACTGACAGTTATCAACATTTTTTTCAACRATAAGCCATCTATAAATTCACAAAGACAACCATTATATTCAAGTTTATAGAATTACACTTTAAAACTAAATCCACTCATATAAGCTTGGGCAAAATTATGTGGGTTTTGTAGGATGAACTGATTACAGGAGGAAGAAGTCCAAAAAGAGCAACACAGAATCACTTAGCAAGGCAAGCTGTTGCCTGTGACAGTGATGTATGAGACATGGGTGATATATATACTGGGTGGCTTTATCAGTAAATCACTGAGTTATTTACTTCCCTGAGGAACTGGACCTGTCCCTGGAAGAGACTGCACTATGAGATGCACCAGTGGGGAATTAATATTGGCAAAACAGTCAATTTTGATTTGTTTGCACCAAAGAATCATAAAATATAATTTAATAAATAATACRCCACAGATGTACTTCCTCTTCTAAGTACCAGTGCTTTAAAAGTGGTAGAATCTGGATCTTCCTGTTGTTTTCCTCATTAACTTGAAAGGACAAGTCTCCATAAAATGGGTTAGTTTTAAATAAAGTATTTAGCCAATACATCCCTGGCAGGGTGTCAACAGTTGCACACTGCAGAATAAAAAAAAATAGAGTATGAAGCTCTGTAAGTGAAAAGATATAATACCACTTTTATTTTATATACATTGCATATTAAAGGTAGAAGACAATCTCCACCATCTGCAGGGAACAACTGTGAGGCCACTGCAATTTCAAGCTTCTGCTACCGACCTTTGCTATAGGGCCATCCATAGGGACTCTCAAGCACAGCAGTGAACAGGATGCTCCCCACAGCCCCTCAGCAGGCAGAGTGGCAGTCAAAACAGCCACTTGTGCCTTACCCCTTCCGGAGCTGCTGTGCTTGCACAGGCAGGAGGATCACCTGTGCTCTGCACCTGGGCTTCAGCACTGTGCTCCCAGATTTACTGCCTGTATGTGCTGCAAACATGGTTTGAGAGAGAGCTCAAAGGGCTATCCTGGTGCTCAGCATGACACTGCTGTATAAGTCCCTTAGTTCCTTGTCTTACAGTAATTTTTTGTTCTGTTTGTTTTTTTTTTTTTCCTGATTTTAACGAATCTGTAGTTAAAACCACGTAGACTGAAAAACTACAAAATATGTACACGGTCAAACTGCAAAATAAAAAAAAAAATCCATCATTGACACAAACCCTATAAATATTGCTACTTACTACATCAAAAATAAGCAAGAAAGCTCAAATGATGTAAACAGTTCCTGCGCAGAAAACAGCTCAATGTTATAGAGTATTATAGGAAGTGTTTCTGCTAACATTAACACCATTTTCAGAAAAGCTTTGCACAAATAAAGAAAAAGCAGACACTAATTTTCAGTGTAATAAAAGCAGTGACAACTTTATCATTGCTAATGCACAGAAAATGACAGTTGTGATGCATAGCATATTATGGCAGAAATGCAAACAAAATACTTTTTCCTCTTTAATTCCCCCACAGCATGGCCATTCATTGGAATTACACCACATCTCCAGCACCATACAGCTATTCATATATGCATATTTTTTTGTTATTATGCAAGAGCTTTGGAGAATCCCAGCCTAAAGCCTACACATTCCTAATGCTATATGCCAAGATTTTCAAATCAGAAGTGTGAAGTACACTGGACATAGTACTCACCTAGGTCATGAAAATATGACTGGATATTAAAGCGTGGCCAGACTCAAAGAGTAGTAACCAGCAGTACAATATCCAAGAGGTATCTGGTTACAAGTAGCATCCTTAAGGCTTCATGCTAGGCCCAATAACATCTTGATTAGCATCCCAGACAATGAGGTGGAAGACATCCTCAGCAAGTTCATGAATGTCCTCAAAACAGGAAGCACAGTCAATATGCTGGAGGGCAGCCATTCAGAGGGATCTCAACAGGCTAGAGAAAGGGGCTGAAAGAAATCTCACAAAGTTCAGTAAAGAAAACTACAAAGTCCCGTACCTGTGACAGAATAACTCCGTGGATCTGTATAGAGGGCTGACAGGCTAGAAAGCAGCTTTGGAAGAGATAACCTAGTGATTCTGGTAGACAGTAAGTTAAGCATTTGTCAGCACCACGCTCTTGCAGAGATGAAGACCAACTGCATACTGAGATGTGTTGGCAAAACTGTGGCCAGCAAGTCAAAGGACATGATTATTCCTCATTAGACACCTCTCTGACTGCATCTGGAGTAATGTTCAGTTTTGGACTCCCCAGTAAAAGAAACATATTGACATACTGGACCAAGTCCAGTGAGGGGCCAGCAAGATAGTTGAGGCCTTGGAGCTCACAATACAAAGAGCAGGCTGAGACAGTTTGTTCAGGCTGAGTGGACACAGCCCCAAGCAGCCTGCTCTAGCTGAACTGCGTTGAGTGGGGAGTTAGACCAGAGCATCCCCTCCAACTTGGATTACACTACTGTTCCGTGAGCAGAAAGGAGTTAAAGAATATAATGACATATTCCAGACCTAAGACCATAGCACATTCAGAAAGTGCTCAAACCATGTTTCCCATGTTTTGTACAGTCCCATGTTTCCCATGTTTTAAACTCCAGAGGTGGTGAATTGGTGTCATCCGTTCTTTACAGTACTTCTGTCCATGCAACTCCTACCACAGACTTTTTTTCATTAATCACTTTAACTTCATTTGGAGAACAAATGTAAATTGCATCAAAGCTTCAAAACAACTGTTAAATTTCCTCTCTGCTTAAATAGACTATCTTAATGAATGTTAAACCAATCATTAAAACGTAAGATATTAAACTGTTATATACAGTAGTTTTGTTCTACTTGCTCTGACCTACTCAAATGACATTTGCTTGAAGTATTTTTAATACCAAAGATGATCAATAATTTCCAAGTCACAGCAGCCATAGTCATCAAAGGCTTCTAGAAGTGAAAATGTTTTGAAGATGACCCTCTTTACATAACAATTCTTTTATAAAGGGTTAAATATCATAAATACATTACCTAATCCCAAACATCTGTATTCTACTCTTCACCATTTGTTACTCTCCCAGTTGCAAGTCTTTTTAGGTATCAGAACTCCCTCTGGTTCTAGTAACGGTAGGAACATCGTGCACTTATTCTGCTTTTTCACATTACATACAGTGGAAGTCCCATCATACTCATCATATATAGATCTTCACATGAAACCACATAAAAAGGATGCATGTAAGTCACACATACCTGAGCCAGAGGGATGTAATAGATGAGGAACTTGTAAAATAATGCTTTTTATGCACAGGCAATATTTAAGCAGGCAAGAATGTATGTCATTGCAATTGTTTCAAGGAGTAGTTGGATAAGTATGTGCATTGATAGTGACACAAAAGACAGAAGTTAAGATTGGTCAAGGGTGAGAAAAAGCACATAAGAGCTGAAGAGGATAAAAATAGAAGAAAAGCATGGAGATTACCAGAAGGGTAATTGGAAACACTAGAGAGAAAAATGTAGTTGTTGCAGAAATAGCAGAAACCAGAACAGAAAAGATCTGCAATAGACAGAACTTGATGTAAATGCCATAATCACAGAAGATATTAAGCATTTGCATTAAAGAAAAACAAAAAAAAACCTTCTGATGTAGCTAGAATAGTAGTCTTCAGTTAAATACTCCTGAAACTGGAAGCTGCATTTACAGTAATTTACATTTTAAAAGAAAAAAAAACACAAAAGGTCATAGGAAAGAGAATAAATTCCAAATGCAGTTTCATAACTTTGTACAAAATAATAAAGTGAGCTGCTTTTGATTGAATTTGAATTGACAGCAAAAAATTCTCATTTACTGTTATTTGATGCTTCATTGAGTGACTTGTGGTTCGTTACCAGCTTTCTCAATTGATATATCACTCTGCAGCCAAATAATGGACAAGTGACACACGCTATGAAATATGCATTTCACTAAGAAAMTGCTTTCCACATCTTGAAAACCCTTGGTAGTATTTATGCTTGAAATTAAACCAAACACTCAGCATTGATTTTAATATGTTCAGATGAAATCAAATTGCCCTAACTGTGTTAACACTGTGGCACATGCAGTAATCCATGTACTTTATGTGCTGATAAATCTGAAACTACAGTAAATGCATAATTATGCCATCAGTGATATCTGTTTCTGGTGCCTATTACTCAGATATCGTGCTATCTACAGCTTTATGCATGAAAGTACCACCAAGGAAGCAATTTGTTTTTCTCACAAGTTACTGAATCAGTTTAAATCAAAAATCGATGGCATTAATCAACTGCATTTGTAATTTCAAGGAACAGCCTTTCGCTTCCTTGCCTATGGAGTACCGATTGACTTTGGGGGAGGTCCCTGCACTAAATATTTGGAGAACTGGGAGTTTGTTGAATCCCCACACATTTCAGTTCATAATGCTGACAGCAGTGCTCTTTTCCCCATGCATATTAGCATGATTGTCTCAAGTCTCTTCCCATGTTAGCCAGAGAAGCATTGTTTTGATAATTTTCCCTCCAGGACAGAAAGAAAAAAAAAAAAAATAATGTTCAGGTAAGAATTCAGACTGCATATCGCTCAGCTACGAATTAGTTCTAATACTTACAGGCAAAGTTCAGATATGATAAAGGAAGAGAGGAAAAAAGGAAGGGGGGGAGCGGGGGGAAGGGTGGGAAATGGAAGGAAAGGAGGGCAACGGGGAGGAAGGGGAGGGAGGGGAAAGGCAGTCACCAATCCATCATTTCCAGAGGATGCTACATAGGCAACTGCAGGATTTGTGTTTTCTTTTTTCTTCTGATGCTGTTGGAGTGAAGAATTTTTTGATTCATTGCCAAATGAGGGAGAAAAAAAAAAAGAAATTATTTGGAATTTTTGACAAATTAAAAAAAAAATCAGTCTGTCATGTGAACCCCTTCTTTAATAAAAGCAAATGGATTTAAAAGTTAGTCTGACAAGGAGTTTTGAATTATTCTCAAAATGGAGGAGCTGGCCTGGAACCTGGGACCTAGAGCACCACCAAGACAGGCAGCAGCTTCTGGGCTCTGTTTTGAGATCTTCTAGATCTTCTGGGAACTTATCTGAGATTATTGGGGGATTCCTGGGAACCCTTCAAGGAGCGTCAGGGTGCTTGTTCTGCCCCTGAGGGGTTATCCCTGAGGATAACTATAGGAGGCTGTGACTTCCAGGAAGCTCTAAATCTGGGACATTGTGGAGAAACCTCCAAGGCTCATCTGACCCTTGGACTATTACAGTCCAAAAGCATGGGAGCTCAGGTGGTTTTTCTCCTCCTTCCTGCCAGTGAGGATGAAGTGCTGGAGAAGGAGTGAATGGATTTTGTGGATCAAGCTTGTTGCATAACTGGTATTCACAACAGAGGATTCTGCTTTTTTGACCACTGGACCTTCTCTGAGGACCGAAGAACCCAATCTGAGGATCTCTAGTAAGGGAGGGAATCCACCTGAACAAGCAGGGCAAAAGCATCTTTGCCAGTACACTGGCCAGCCTGGTGAGATCTTTATACTAGGAACAATGCAGATGGAACAATGTAGATGACGACTAACAATCAAGTAAGGAAGTGGTAGACTGTGATGTGGGCAGAAGAGACCTCACAATCATCAAAACAGGGCTGAAGGGTGACCACCTCAACCATATGCAAATAAATAAGGGAGTGACTACAGGACAGTGTCATGGGAGAAGTTCTCACACCTTTTCTGAGAAATTGGTACAACGGGGGTGTTTCTGAAGTATGTGCACACYGTGTGCACAGCATGGGGAACAAACGGGAGGAACAAGAGGTATGTGTGCAGTTGTAGGGTGACAGTCTTATTGAAATACAGATATGGTGGGATCCATCCACACACAGCTGGAGTGCTGCAATGGATGGATAAAAGTTCTTTAGGAATGACAGGCCAGGGTGGCAAGGAGGAATGGAATTAGGAGAGCCAAAGCCCACCTGGAACTGGCAAGTGATATGAAAGGCAGCAAGAAGGGATTCTTCAGGTATATTAGTTGCAAAAGAAAGACCAGGAAAAATGTAGGCCCACTGCTGAATGGGGCAGGGGACCTGATGGCAAAGGATGTGGAAAAGGGTGAGATATTCAATACCTTCTTTTCTTCAATCTTTACTTGCCTTTAGCAATCCCAAGTCCATGAGGCCAGTGGGAAAGTCTGGAGCAATAAAGCCTTACCCTCGCTGGAGGAGGATCAGGTTAGGGAACATTTAAACAAACTGGACATACACAAGCCCCTCAGACCTGATGGGATACGCCCATGAGTGTTGAGGGAGCTGACCAAACTCTTTGAAAGGTCATGGCAATCACAGGAGATTCCTGACAGCTAGGAAAAAGAAAATGTTTCTTCTAACCTCAAGAAGGAGGATATGGGGAAC
Organism: Phoebastria nigripes; assembly: GCA_035582835.1. NCBI lineage: Eukaryota > Metazoa > Chordata > Aves > Procellariiformes > Diomedeidae > Phoebastria > Phoebastria nigripes. Next base: position 13,777 of record JAYKAV010000228.1, on the reverse strand, counting down.
AACAGGCTGATCAGACTCAACTCCTTCCCTTTGAAGATGATGGAGCAGATCTACCTGGAAACTACTTCCAAAAACATGAAGGACAGGAAGGTGATTTGGATTAATCAGCATGGATTTATGAAGAGGAAATCATGCTTGACCAAACTCATAGCCTTCTACAAAGAGATGACAGTCTCAGTGGATGACAGCAGAGCAGTGGATATTCGTTATCTTGACCTTAGCAAGGCTTTTGACACTATCTCCCATAACATCCTCAAACTAATGAAGTACAGGCTTGATAAGTAGACACTGAGGTGGATCAAAAACCAGATGAGCTGGGTTCACGGGGTTGTGATCAGTGGCACAAAGACCAACTGGAGGCCAGTCACTAGCTGTGTGCACCAGGGTCCATAGTGGAGTCAATACTGTTCAACATCCTCATTAATGACCTAGATGATGGGACAGAGTGCACCCTAAGCACGTTTGCAGATGATACAAAAGCTGAGAGGAGTGGTGATACTCAAAACCCAGCTGGACACAGCCCTGAGCAACCTTTTCTTTCTTTCTTTCTTTTTTTTCTTTTTCTTTTTTTCTCTTCTTTCTTCTTTTCTTTGAGATGAGGAAGATGAGCACTACATTTGGAGGTGACTGTCTCTCCTCATTGATTATGGAGAGCCTAGATGATGGTTTACACAATTTTTGCATAACTAGCATGATATTCCTCAGATACAGTGCAGGCATCTTACAGCAGATGCAGTTGCTGAAGTGCTTGTTTAGTCAACAGAAACAAATAGGCATTGTTATTCTGTGTTCATCTTATCCTGAAGCAGACATATGCATTTGGCTAACAGAACTGCTTCATAGAAGCACTTTTCCTTTTTTCTTATAGTGATTGCTCAGACACAGAAGTCTAAAATGTAAGTTTATATTTGATCAGATGTTGTTTAGGTATGAAAAAACATTTAAAAAAAAGGTTTTTTTATTTTCTTTTTAACTAAGCTGGTGAAACGGAAGTGTAGCTGAGTTACACCTGACAGAAGACCCTTTATAGTAATGGCTTTGGGGTTTTTTTTTTCTGAATATAGCATAAGACATACTGCCGTAAAAACTGCTATATAACTGTAGCTGCTTGAAAGGGGTTGCCATCACTTCAATACCTCACCATAATTCAGGCTACAAAACTTGAATACTGACAACATTCAAATACACCAATATATATGAAATTTAGTGCCAGATCTGGTGATGAGATAGAAATCCATAAGCTTGGTGATTTATAACATGGTTTGATATGAGCTTTCTCTAGAATAAGAGAGGCCACGAGCTAACAGATGCTGTTGATTAGCAGATTTCAGTTTGGCATGGAGTACAGGAAGAACAAGTTCATATTTACCTTCAAAAGACCATGTACACTCTTCGTTACCTAAAAGCCTAGCTCGTGTTGGTTCCTACTCTTTCCTACTGTCTGCAGAGGGAACAAAGAATGATGCTTCTACCCTAAGTGTCCAGCAAGGCTCCTGAAGGAATGCAGTTGTCAGTCCAGGACAATCTACTTTAGGCACCATAAAGCATCTAACCAGGTGGGATTCTGAACACTGGAATTAACAGCCTGTGTTCCTTTTTCAGACACAGAGTGTGTGGTGGTTCAGAGAACACAAGTTACAGAATGAATGTTTGACAGTCCAACCACCAAAGTCATATTTTCAAACTGGGACTAAGGTGGCTGAGTACTTTTGAAAGTTAATAATAAGATGTTTCATGCTAAATTGCATTGTGACTGTGCCTACAAGAGCCAGCTATTAATCAAGCTGTTATTATGTTCAATGCAGTACAAAGATAACATAATAGGACAATCCTGATTCTCTTTTTACAAAAGCCAGCAAACGGTGTGGATCTCACCATTACTTCTAGAAATTTATGCCTGGATGAATTTAAATAGTTCTTCCCGTTCTTTTGCTGCTTGTAGTCATTGCTACATAATTTCATGCTGTTTTGTTCTCGATTCTGAAACAAAAACAAATCTATGAAGAACAGTTCCACAAGGAATGCTACAGTAATTCTTCACTCCATTGCTGGGATTAAGAAGATTTTTTTAAGGAACAAACTTCTTTCTAGTAAAACTGCTACTAAAATAAAAATATAAACAATTATTGCAAATATATAGTCACAAAAACCATTATTTTTTTCTCTTAAACAGGTTTATTACTTCACTACATATTTGAATAACGATTTGTCTTCTATAGGTTTGGCACAAGAGCAGATTTATTTAGTTTATAGAAACAATTATTTTTTCTCCATCAGCTACCCAGAATGGAATTGTTTAGGAGGTGTGTTTTGTCAAATGTTATTCTGACAAAAATAATCTGTTCGCGTATATTTAGATCTTTTAATAAACATATAGGCTTCAGTATTGTTTATGACTTGTTCACAAAAGCTTCTAATTTATCAAGCCTTTTTATTGTGCATCACTGGAAGCAAATGCAAGAGAGAGGCCTCACCTACATTAACATTGCTGCTCTCTTCTTATGTTACTTATGAAAGATTCGGCTATCTTAGTATTACTGACATAGCCAAAACAGTGAAATACATGCAAACATAGCATCAAACTTTTAAGGGATACCACTGCCCAGGGCTGTTAGAAGCTTTAGGAACAAAAGACACTCTTCAAGCTTGGCCATCTTGAACTGGAAGAAGTGTAGTTACCAGTCCTGAGATTGGTATGACGTTTCACATTCCTTTCCGAAGTTATACCTGTACCATTTTCTAAGATATTACTATGTCAGTGTCACCCAGCAAAGTTCAGCACCCTTGGAACACATGAATTTCACAAACGTGTGGTCATCATTCCTCCTATTATAATTTTTGCCATTAAAAATGAATTCACCTACGTGCTACTACAGCATGGGAGTGAAAACTGAAACACGTCTGCTAATTATATGTAGTGTATGGGATGCAATAGTTATTTAATGAGATTATTCTGCTTTGTCCACCTATTTCTGTAGGATTTCCTGAGGAGAAGGCTGGCTGTATAATGCATGGACAAAGCACGCTAGGTAACAGCCAATGGGCCTTGGCCACGCTGCCCTGGGAGCAAAGGGAATCTTGCCATAGACTTCACAAGGCTGCAGGTGAGAACAGCCTTTATTTGCATTCTTGCACACCTGATGGCAGTAAAAACAAGCTCTTTTTTATGCCTTCCTTTAAAAGTGTTTAAAAACCAGCTGAGGAAATGGCTGTTAACACAACTGCCAGCATATTTACCAACCTCATCTTCTAATTCCTAGCTCTCAATTTGTTTTATCCAAAGTTTACCAGAACTGAGAGTGCTTGGGTTAAATAGCTCCTGCACTGGAGAAACTCCCCTCTCTACCATTGCTTAGGAAGCACAGGGGATGAAAAGATGTCTCTTTGGCAGCTGGTTCGTTCAGTCTGCCAACCGAGCACCGAGTGATTAGCAGTGCACTGCAGAATAGAAACTGGTACTGTACCAGTGGTGCAGTAGCTACATCATCCATAATGACTGAGAAAATACCCTTGGCTTAAATTTCTTAGGAAGCGTCACGCTTCATACATTGATTGCAGTTACAATATATAGAGAATTACATTTTCTAGAATAACTCCTGACTTAAGTATCTTGACTGTCTCACAGGTTCAGCAGGTCAGTGTCACTTAATTTACCTCTCCTTAATGTACTTCTCTTTTTTCTTCTTGAAGTCTGTCCCTCTAAATTGTGTTACCTCGCATTCCACACTGTCATATCTACCCTTTTTTATTTCTGCTTTCCAACCCAAAACCATTCTGTCCATATTAGTCATCTCCCAAATCAATTAGCGTAATTATTTACTCATTTGGTTTTTCTCATTAAGTAAATTATTATTGTCTGTTTTCTTTCTTCTACTCTACTTACCCTGTGAATCTTTTGATTCCTTTTTCCCTCTTCATTCAACAATCTATTTGTGTAACAAACTTTATTCTCTTCTGTTTCTCCTCCTCTATTACCCTCCCAGTCTTTCTGCCATACTTCAACACTCATTTCTTTTTATTTAGCTTCATGATTTCTGAAATACTGCTATTCTACCTGATTCTGTCTTTTTATTTAGACAGGCATTTGACACACAAAATACAAAATTGTTCAGCAGCTTGCTCTTCCACACATCCTTTCTACTGGAAATTGTCATAGTTAAAGGATTTCAAAAAATCATTTTCCATAGCTTATTGACCTAATCACACATGTTTTTGCAGGCGTGACTTTCTTATTCCAGATAATAACTTACCCTTTGGGTAATATGAATGGCAGATCTACAAAATACTGCAATGTCAGTCTGTTAGCATTCTATGACATACATTTTATTAGAAATGGGGGGGTGGGGGGAGTCCCATCTGTTATTGTCACCTCCTTGAAGAAGAAAAAATTGTTTTGAGATGGAAGACTCTAAAATATTCAGACTGTACACAGAAGACAGAAGAGTTGTACCTACATTTGAAGATCTCATCCTGCCATTTAAAGCTAACCTAACATCTCCTAAGGCTTGGATTAATTTCTAGCATGTGAACTAGTCAGAGTGTAGATATATAGCTTCCATATTGTTTGCTGCAAAGAAAACCCCTAGGCTAGGTATTTCAATCCTCTTTATACAAAGTAGCAAGCACCTCGAACATCTCTTGAATGATGCATTTCCTTTGCACCCTGACTTGAATGGTACGGCAACTCAGGCTTGCAAGACAATTGAACCCACTGACCACTATGTGGGTAACAGTCTTTCCTATTTCCTTGTTTTTATACTGCAAGCCCTCTCTTTGACAAAATTTTCATAGTACCCTTCCTCCAAAAAGATTTTGGATGGACAGTCAATCTCTTGGTATTATTGGATTGCATTATTTCCAAGAAGACGACTGACACCATGTTGTCTATCTCTCCCATTTGAGTCATGGTATCAGAAGGGTTATCACTGCTAAGCCCAGTCTAGCACTGGACAGCAGGACTGGCTAAGGTTATACCCACACTAGAAAATTAAGTGGGCCAGTGCCTGTTTTCTGGCCATGATTGAAATGGCAGAGGGCAGTGCGTACCTGTATATCAAAACTCATCTTTCTCCTCCCTCTTCCAAAACACCTACTAAGAACCATTCCTGGCTCAGTATAACTCCTGAACAACACTCAGCCATCATCTAGCAGAGGGCTAGTTTACACACCTCCAAAATTACATGTATCAATCAATGATTAATAGCAGGGCTCAGTGTACACCAGTGTTGGAGCCTATGATTTGGCCCTGTTCAGTTTACTGGTGAAGATGTAGTTGATCTGACTAAAACTAAAAGGGCAAGCACCTTACTCTGCACAACATCACTGGCACAGAAGAGAAGCACAGCTGGAACTATTGGAGGATCCCCTACCACAGAAAGGGAAAGAGTGGCCTTCCAGCTCCCAGGGGAGTGAATAAGAGGTAAAACTTCTCTCCTTAGAGCTCACTCCTCTCTAAAGACAGGCAGTGTGAGAGTATTAGAATGACTGTGAGTAATGGGCTATTAATTCTCATCTGCAAAATGAGGCAATATACCATTTTTTACAGTGATGATAAAATGGAAAAATTAAYTATTACTTTGCCAGTTAGAAAGTAGCTTATGTTATGGACAAATGATTTTGAAATGTTCTCTATATAGGCAAGTGTGCACAAACAATAGAACTGGACAAAACAGAAATTAAGTACAGCTATTTCTTAGAAAACAAGGCATTTACAGGTTGTTACAGGATCTGTAAACTGTACAGTCTGACATACCAGCAGTAGTTTCTATGGAATGGGAATCTATTCAAATGGAGAAGAGTCCAATATAACTTAAGCCTGAGTAAATGATGTCCAGAATCCTTATGGCCTGAGCTTTTCTTTAAACAAGGAAAACACATTGCTGCTTCTGTTTAAGTCTGCATGACTTAGCTTCTATGTGAACTGGGAAGACCTCTTTGTAGGTGTGTATGCAGATGAGGATGCACATACACAGTAGACATATTGATAAGGACATAGATTAAATTCACACATACATATGCATGAACACATATACTTCCAATTGTGCACAAAGGGGAAGAGTTTTCAAAGTATTTTTTAAAAGAAATTTATTTAACTATTTTTCATGTCTCAGGTGAGTTCACTAGTAAATTAGAACCACCTTATAAAACTGGATTTTACACACCGCCTGAGAATACCTTAGTAATATAGCGGATGGAGAGATGAACATCGTCAAAAGGGGATTCAGTTTCCTATTCCAACTGCACCTGTGTCTTCAACACTATGGTGAGTTGACCTTGGTCGGCTGCCAATCATCCACCCAGCCTCTCTCTCACTCCCCGTCCTCAACAGAACAGGGGAGAAAATAGGATGAGAAACCTTGTGGGTTGAGATAAAGACAGGGAGATCACTTACCAATTACCATCATGGGCAAAACAGACTTAACTAGGGGAAAATTAAAGTAAAAATAGAGTTGGATGATGAAAAATAAGGACAAAAACACCTTCCCCCCTGCTTCTTTCCCTTCTTCCCAGGCTCAACTTCACTCCTTCATTCCCAACTCCTCCACCACCCCTGCCTCCAAGCAGCACAGGGGCATGGGGAATGGGGGTTGTGGTCAGTCTGTAACAGCTCCTCTCTGCCACTCCTTCCTCACACTTTTCCCCTGCTCCAGCATGGGTCCTTCCTTCAGGCTGCAGTCCTTCAAGAACTGCCCCAGCATGAATCCTTTCCATGGGGTACAGTCCTTCAAGAACAGGCTGCTCCGGTGTGGGTCCCCCACGAGGCACAAGTCCTGCCAGAAAACCTGCTCCTGCCTGGGCTCCTTTCCATGGGCTACAGTTCCTGCCAGGAGCCTGCTCTGGCATGGGGTCTCCATGCACTGCAGTGTGGTATCTGGTCTACCATGGTCCTCTCTACAAGCTGCAGTGGATATCTGCCCCACCGTGGAGGACCTCCTCCCCCTCCTTCTTCAGTGTCCTTGGTGTCTGCATAGTTGCTTCACATTTTCTCACTCCTCTCTCCCAGCTGCTGTTGCGCAGCATTTTTTACCCTTTCTTAAATATGTTACCACAGAGGCGCTACCAACTGATGGGCTCAGCTTTGGCCAGCGGCAGGTCCATCTTGGAGCAGCTGGAACCGGCTCTGTCCGACATTGGGGGCAGCTTCTGGTGTCTTCTCACAAAAACCACCCCCGCAGCCCCCCCACTGCCAGCACCTTGCCATGGACACCCAACACARAGACCTGGCTTAGAGTGCTATGGATCACTCTCTGAAGAGGCTCTTTTCTCTCTCTTGGCAGACTAGATGACTAGCCACAGTAAGATCAGAGGAGCCCCACAGCAGCACATCAAGAAAACCAAAATCCAAGTGTACCTGAGTCCTGACAGAATCAACAGAAAGAAATTCACAGCATCCCAATCTGAGGTTCAACAAGTCATTGTTAACTAGGCAGCCAGATATGTCAATTTTCTTTCATTTTTCATTCTTTTTCTTAGGTATAATGTAGAGGTGTTTATTTCTTAACTACTGCATGCAAGCTTAGTGTTTATTAGAGTTTGTCTACAACTGTGTATGTATATATTTATACATACATAYGCACTATATCTATAACATTTCAAAGAAATAATTATGCTTCCATTATCATAATTAGGAGTTATAAACCTCCACTATGAAAAATCATTTAAAATATAGTATAACTGCTTCTTGAGAAGGCAAACTTTATGCCTTCATATAAAAAAGATAAATTCTTTTTAAAAGCCTAATCTGAGAGAATTGGGAGGCTTAAAAGAAAGGTGGAGAAAGACATTTTACCAGGGCCTGTAGTGACAGGACAAGGGGCAACAGTTTTAAACTGAAAGAGGGTAGGTTTACATTGGACATAAGGAAGAAATTTTTTACAACAAGGGCGGTGAGACTCTGGAACAGGTTGCCCAGAGAAGTTGTGGATGCCCCATTGTTGGAAGTGTTCAAGGTCAGGTTGGATGGGGCTTTGAGCAACCTGATCTAGTGAAAGACATCCCTGTCCATGGCAGGGGAGTTGGATTAGATGATCTTTAAAGGCCCCTTCCAACCCAAACCATTCTATGATTCTATGAAAATAACTACTGATAATTCAACTCCTCTGTCACTAAGGAAAAGAATAGCACTTTTTCAGCACAAAAAATGTTTACAGGTCGTTGCACACAACACTGAGACTGGGACAGCTCAGATATGTACAACTTGTTGGCAATGTAATTTTATGGATGGGCGACTAGACCACAGCATTAAGGAATTGCTGCTGTGTGACCCCAGACAAGCTGCATATCCTCCCACCTATTTCTAGCCTGTCTGCTTGAAATCTAACTTATCTGGAAAGAGATTATCTTTTGTCTGTATTACTCAACATCTGGTACAATATGGTCTCTCCCAGTTAGGACCACTAGATGCTATTGTGACACAAAGAGCAAATAATAGTATTCTGAAGTATTTCAATTCTACCTGGTTATTCCTTAAACTAGATATTATTCCCAAGCATCTTATAACATTGTAATTCTTCCCCTAAAATGCAATGTTCCCATCAGCATTGGCAGTCTACATTTTTATTGTCTCTATCTACCTAATACGCTATTTTCTTTCTTTCTTTCTTTCTATCTATCAATCTATCAAGGATGTATCCGAATATCTTAAAAATAAGACAATGAAAAGATATTTGTAAGTCACATCTGTAATTGTCACATTTCCAATTGTTTTTTCAAAGCAGAGGCTCCCCTCCAAACAAAGAAACAAAAGCTGTATTAACAGATGGAGTGACTTATCTGTATGTATTTTCACCATTATTTCACAGGACATTTTGAAGCATCCATCTTCATGGCATTGTTCTGTCCTGCTTGAAGGATTATGGCAGTCTGTATTCAAAGGACGAAAGCAATGCCAGGATTATCTGTGGAACTCCAGCCATCTCCAGTGATGTCCTGTCTTTTCTATTAAATACTAAGCTGTTCCCTGGAGGTCCTTATTAGGCCTTTTTTTTCTGTCTTAAGAGTTGTCCTCAAACATGATAATTTTAGATTTAGGATCACAGTACTTTCTGATGCGTGGGACAAACAAACTCTGCAGTAACCAATTTGCAACTCCATTCCTTGATTTCAAATACATGTAATGGTTAACTGCTTGCTTATTTCTTCTGCTGTTTCACCATAAAAATATAAGTAGATGTGGTTTTTGACCTCCCCCCCTTCCTCACGCCACCACCTGCCAATGAAGACGTTCTACAGCATAAATAATTAATGCTGTCATCTTAATTCCTAGGCTGCTACCAAGAAGCATGGCCTCTTCACAGTTTCCTTTCTGTTTCCTCAGTCATTGCTGCATCCATAATGAAGTGCAACGTGAACGTAACATTAAAGCTGCAAATTTAAACACAGAGATGTTTAAACACACTCTAACAATAATGCTAGGTGAGCAGAGCTGAATATGTCCGCTATTTCTGACACTTAGCAAATGCAAGGTCTTGCAAAAAAATCTTCGAGTTAGCAGGAGAAGGAACTTGACTCCATACAGTATGAAGACTCCCTCATTATCCATGATAAAGATCTGTTTGTGATTTCTGCAGTATTGCTGGCAGCTGCACTGTGAAAGTTGCTTCCCAGCTTGCCTCCAAGACCTCCAGAAGCAGGAAACACAAGAATTCACTTTCTTCCGCAATTACAAGGTAGGCTGATACGAAGCAGCTTCAGATTTTTCCCAGAAGAAACAAGTTAATGATGGGCACCGCTTATAAAGCATCATTAGCTCAGATCCAGCATCAGTAAAATTGTGTTAAAGACCATGTCAGAATCTTTAACAAGACCTGTTCTCTGACGGATTTCGGTTTCTAAATAAGTGCTTACTCAGACATGCTCCACAGCCAGAGTTGTAGTGTTGTTATACCATACTGTTGTGTTGGTTAGGGTGCAAATTGTCAGGCAAGAGACATTGCCCGTAAGACTGAATGCAGATATTAGAGTCATTGCTGCTGGCACAAGCACGGGATGATAGGGCATATGGGGATGGCACTTACTATCACATTTAGAATCACCTACAGGAAGCCTAAATATCTAATCTGGTTTATTGCATGCCAGAGAGGATTAACTTGAAGAACCAGTGAGCCACAATACTGGCACTCTCAGAATTTCAGAAAGTACCTCTGTTTGTTCAGAACTTCAGGGGATGGCCACTCATCAGTTTACATTATTAAAATGGAGATGATCCCTTTGGTTTGAGTCAGTTACCTTCCATAGGCACCTAAAGTCATTTGAGATGCCCTAAGGCATCCTACCTACACTTCTGCTACTACTACAGAAGGTCATTGGTCTCCCATAACTCCTGCGTCATATCTTCCAGCCCCATGTACACGTTTGAGATAYTTTAGGGCATTTATGAGCCCTTAGCAATAGACTAGAATTAATCTCACCTAAAACAGGCACTTAGTCTAAATTGCTTTCCCAGGCTCTGTTAGCAGTGGAGAAATACAGGCACCTTTAAAGGATAGTCATTCCTTACTAAAGTAGATGTCCAAGGTGATTGAGATGAACTGTCTTTGGAAATTTATATTTACTTTGCCCAGAAATACAAGATTTATAGTAAGTGACTATTCACTTATTTATCTACTAATGCAATTTTAAGTATTTTCCTATGGATAAGTATATTAGAATTAGCATATATTTTATCCCAAATATTATTTAAAATAAGGCAGCTGGAATGTTAAAGTTACTGAAGTCCCCAAACACAGTATTTTGACTTCTGTTTTATTTAGTACCTTGTAAAGTTTTCAACTTTCAATGGAACAAAGCACTTTTTTCCCTTAATGTTCAAAATACTGTTTTCACAATGTGGAAACAAGTGAAATGTACCTTTTTGAGAAGGAGTATCGTGAGGCCTACCCTTGAGTTATATCTCCCAATTCCAATTTAGTGGTGCACACAGATGGGCCTGTCGTTAATTTAAAGATTAATTTCTAGAGAATGTGGTTTTCTAAGGCAGCAGTTTCCAGCCTTTTTACCATACTGAAAATCCCTCATATGTATTCCAGTGGAGGCTCCAATCTATATACAACAAATTTAAGCAAATTACCAACAGCAGCTTTTTCTTGTTTAATTTATGTCTTCATATTTTTTGGTCAAATCTTTAATATAAACTATTGGTTGAAGAAGATAGGCTACTAGTATCCACTTTCAAAATGCAGAAGGGTAACAACAGTTTCCAGATCTACATTTTAGATATAATTAATCAAATAAACGAGCATAAACAAACAGACAAATGACCAACCCCTTCATTGGGGACTGGAAGGCAAGAAGTGTGAAGCCACATCCTGCCAGAAGGCAACACCCATTAAACAGGTTCGAGTTGCTGTTTGGTTGTTTTTTTCTAAATTAAGATTTCTTACAACTCTGAATAAGATTTTTAAGACTTTTTTCCCTATAATCAGATGAGATGAACCCTACCCGCCATTTTTGTCTCAACAAMTATGCATGTAAAAATAGCTGGAAATCTCATCACAATATCCAGAAATATATAAGAAATACTCCTAATAAATTTAACTTCATAACACACCTTAGATTATCCCAATAACTTGCCTTCAAATACAAGAATGAGCATCCCCAATCTAATATCATTATTTGAAATGAGTAAGGCTGTGAATCGTGTCAGAAGAAAGTGACCAAAGTTTTCTTAGAGAGATCTTCACAAAATTTGGGAACTAAAGAAGCAGATTTCAGAGGAAAAGTCCACCTGACAATGGAAAAAGTTTCTTACTGGAAGCGCTTACTAACCTCCTAATGAAAACTATCTATGGGAGAGCGGCTTTGAAGTTCTCCATTACCTTTGTTTGAGTGGAAGAGAATTTGGAAATGGAAATAAAAATAAATTTATCACAAAGCTAATGTGGAMAGGAAAGATAATCCTGTCCAGGAACAAATCGTTTTGTCATAACTGTCCATTATACATTGGCTCCTGTGCCCTCTTAATGAACTCATGAATGCAATATGTAATGGCTCACAGAAGTTATATACAGTGTCTCTTCAAATTTTGATGATGATGACATCTCGACATCTGCTGTTCGTGCTTTTGTGTACCTCCAGCTTCTCACATGCTAATAAGTTAAATACCCCTAATTTCATAAGAGATTAAAAGGTCGGAGGCCCAAAGTCGTTCCATGGTACTTCAGCCATAGAAGAGTAAAAATAGCACAGTAAAAAAAATGTGTGTGTAATGTATGTGTTCCCCACCAAAATGCTGGAGAATGTAAGGAAAATAGTACACTACTAATACCAGCATGTTATTTAAAGTCATAGAGCAAAAGAGAGGAATGGAGACTAAACCAGCCTTCACTTATAAAGAAAGACTACTGAAAGGAAGACTTATCTGTGTTCATGTATGCAAGAAGACTGGAGCTCAAACATGTGACAGCAACAATGAAACTTCTTGACATTTATGTCACTCATTTTTAGGACAATGTCTGACACATCTGTTGTAACACTCACCTTTCACTAAAGACAACGGGATTCAAGGGAGAGGCTGGTTGCAACAAATACTGAACATGCATTGGACACCACTAGCAGAAAGGGTTTCTTATTCTTCACTGACTAGTGAACTACTCCAGAGGACTCACCAAGCTTTGTCTCTCAACCAAATACATGAAAAAAAGATCCTGTTCACCTTAAGAGAGTCAGGGATTCACCACTTAAATCCTGTATGGAAATACAAATCAGGACTGTGGTATTATGCAGAGGGATTTCTCATTTTACATTGGTTAAGTCCTGACACTTTGACAAAGGGAAGAGTTACACACCAACTAATTTCTCAATATGTTTAAATCATGGGATCTGCTGAAATGTGCAGAATTTCTTTCCCTCTCCAACATAGTTCAATATCATCCTTAAAGTAATTATTTCCATTTTGCCTTTTTAGCATAACCCTTGACAATATCAAAGTCTCTTGTATTATATCCAACAAGTATGCTTAATAATCATTTGGTAATTTACTCAAAAATGCTTGCTTCTTACAAGCCATACATTGCTTGTGTACAAATGTTGTCTATCACCCATATCGTGAAGGGGGAAAAAAACCATTTTAAGTGTGCTTAAGGGTATATTTTTGAAAGGACAGATTCACAAAATGCTGGCTTTCACTCTTTCACTAGGAAAGCTGAAAAACAGTCATCACAAAAGGGAGAAAAACAAGATTGAAGCACAATTTTCTTCCATATACCCTTCCACCTATTAATCTGATAGATTTGCTCTTCAAGAGAAAGGGAACACATCAAAACTTTCCTCCAAATTAGCTGAAACACTACAAGTCACAGATGGCTGCTGTTGGTCATGTGAAGGATTCCTTGTTTTCAGCTGATAAGAGCTAAATGGTCTGTAACCATAAATTTGTAAGAAGAGTACGAAAAAAAACAGCACTGGATCTGCTGGAGCTGTAAGAGAAGTAAGCAAGAGACTGTAGCTAGCGTGATGTAAAATCCACAAGTGCAAAAGCTCCAGATGCCAAGAACACCACCAAAAAAATGAGCAGAGGTAAAGTCAAGAGGGTTGGTATCAGCTCCAGACTAAATAAAGGTATCTGTAAGGGTATCTGTATGGGGCAGGATTTAGTTGCTACAGCGTAAGTACATAGAGCCATTCAAGACACCAGCACAGGACTGACCAGATACGACACCAGTGTCCTGGTTTCGGCTGGGATAGAGTTAATTTTCTTCCTAGTGCTGTGTTTTGGATTTAGTATGACAAGAATGTTGATAAGACACTGATGTTTTTAGTTGTTGCTAAGTAGTCTGCT
>JAYKAV010000227.1:65698-162258 GCA_035582835.1 Phoebastria nigripes | reverse complement strand
TTTTTTTTTTTTTTTTTGGAAAGGATATAAAAGATTCAAATGTCAAAACTATAATGTCAGAACTGTTTATAATGTCAAGTGATGCATGTTGCATACTCTTAGTATATTCCATTGATCAAACCAGAACCTGGGATAATAATTGCAGATGATGGAACATATTTCTTGTGCAAATGGACACGGATTTGAAGTGAATTTGGAAGAAAAACATTTTCATATTGAAGTCTTAATAATTGTTTCGTTCAACCTGCATCGATCTGTGCACAAATTATTTTGCATAAAGCTGATGCTGCTAACAATAACTAATATTAGTGTGATGCCTGCAGGGCACTGTCAGCCAAGGAGAACTTATGATATAATGTAGTAATTTGATAAAACTTGTTGCAGACTTGAGAGGGAATCAATCCCAACAGAACCAGAGAACTATGATTTTCCCTTTGCAGACAGTTCATGCAGTTCTGTTTCAGCTCATAGAATTAACCTTGTTATTTATAAAGTAAGGTTGAGTTGTTTTTAGCCTAGTTTCCTAAGAAAATGAGGCATATGCGATCATGCCATCTGTGAATGCCTTCTCTGCACTCCTAACAGCTACCACGTTCAGAGACAATTGCAACCCGGTTTGAAAGAAGGTAGAAATCTCAAAGAGAGTAAATTGCTAAAAGCTTTCACCCAGGTATCTGGGCAGGGCAAAGATACCTAAATTAGTACTCCCTGTCAGGGAAAGGCAGGAAGAATTCAGCTGTTAAACAGTCCGTTTGGCAGAAGCCAGCAGTCCCATCAGCAGGAACTAGTCATGATACCTCTTACCTTTTGTCTCATGCAGCCATGGCAAAGAGCCCAGTGAAAACGAATTGTTTTGAAAAGGAGGACATACAAGTCAAAGGACACAAATCTCTGGGAAAACAGAGTGCTTGCTTACAAAATGTTTTGATTTTAGCTGTTCTTTGAACTTCTAATTTTACTCTACAAAGATAACAAAATTTCATTCCAGTGCTTCTATAAAAGGTTAATTTGAAAGAACAGTAGCTGAACCCTGCCAAAACCATCAAAACATCACATTATTTTAATTTACAGATGTAATAAAATCAAGAGTGGTAGACAGCTTATTAAGGAGGATGCACATCTCGGGAATATTAAGCTGACTGAGGTGTTTCCCAGACAACCTACTCCAATTTTGAGTACCTGTTAGAGCAAATGTTAAGTTAATGCAAACCAGCCTTCATTCTTAATTGATCCAGATAGAACCCAGTCCTATCTAGAAGTTTACGTCCACACTTTAGATAGTAGGTCAAAGAGCCCGTACTTAAAAGAAGAAATTTATTAACTCTATGTCTTCTAGAAAGGTTGCATTTTGTGATGTTTTAATTGTTTTATTGATTACTTTGAACAGTGTACTAAAATCAGTTACTTGTACTGCATCAAATAGCTTTTCTGTTATATGTGGGTGAAGGTTTGTGTTCTGTGGCTGCCACAGTCATTAGCGAGGGAAAGAATAAAGAAAAGAAAAGGAGAGATATGGAGTCAAGAGTGAAAATTGTTACTCCTGGAGCAGGCTGCTTGGTATTGCCTGGGCAGGCTTTGATGACATCAAGCTCTCTGAATGTATCAAATATTATCTTCCTTGAAATGATGACACAGATGCCACATCTGTCACTGGATCCTTCAGATGCTGTGTCTCCTGCCGCTCTGTATGACTTTAAGTACGTTGGAAAGGTCAAAACTTTTTGTAATCAATTCCAGTAGGTCCTTGTCTCTTTCCACACCAGTGATAAATTCTTCTAAAGTCAGTTCCCCTAAAAGGAAATCAGATACTCCTTAGGAACCGAGGAACCCAGCAATCACTCTCAGCCCAACACAAGGCCATTCATGCCAGATTGAATCCCTCAGGAAGGCTCCCTGTTCTCTGCTGATAGGCAAATGCAGGCAGAATATTTTCTAATGTTTTCCCACTTTGCATCAGATCCTAGAACTCAGACTTGCTTTTTTCTGTTAGAAGAGATCAAACACACCTTTCACAGATGTCTAAGACAACTATGAGTGCTCAGTATTTATGGTGACAGAAATGTGTGAAAAAGGGCGCTAATGAAGCCTGTATCAAGGCTGAATTTAGATGTATGGACCAAATCTTACTAAGCTAACTGGAATTTATCTTATAGCTGGTTTTAACAGAGATTAGGGCATGATTTGCTGAGGATTACCAAGCAGCTCCTTGTGTTGACTACTAGGATTATTTAGAGCCATGATAAGATGTAGTAAAAAAAATTGGTTAAGTGGTTTGATTAGATAAATTCTTCCAAGCAGCTGAAATGGTCATTTAAAGCATGATTCATGTCACAATCAGGTAGTACCTTGGAAGTTGCAAGACAACTATCAAATCTCTTTTATTGAGGAGCAGGAATATTGTTTGGCATTCTTCCTCTTTTCCTGCTCTCTTCCCTGTCAGCAAAGGCAAAGGCCAGTCCTAGGCATATGTCTGCTCGCATGGTACACAGGAGTGTGCACAATTCTCTGGTTAGAAGTTATTCCAATGATACTGTTTTTCTCTGAAAGGGGAAACAGAGCTTGGTTTAATAGGAAGAGCTTGATTCTTTCCTCTGAGAATGGTTTAAAGTTTCTTGTTAAAATCACAACAATGAATGATTTCTCACTGAAATAAGAAATGACAAGAGGCCAGGCAAAGAGGAAGATAGCTGGATGACTTAGGGCCCCAGGGTGCAGGGGAGCAGCAATTCAAGTTGCGTGTGCTTCTGGTGAATGCTTCGCTAGATGACTTTTGGCTATTTTCGGATTTAAGTACTCCCCGGAGTTTTTTTGTGGTTTGGTTTTTGTTCGTGGCAACCTTGGAAACTTCATCTGATGTGAAAAAGGAAAATCATCAGCATTTGAAAAATGCGAAAACCACTTTTTACCCATGGGCACTAAAGGCTGCTTCCTCTTTAGTCATATGGGTCCTCACTGCACTGGTGAGCAGGCTCATATACACACTATTAAAGTGGAAAGACGTCATTTGACAGGAGTCCTGGCTCTTAGACTTCAGTGAGAGAAGTAAGACCCTCTCCAGGGGCTGGCGTGCAGTGCCCTGAGGATGTTCACACCTCCTCTTTCAACCCCAGTGCCCTTATATGATCGTCCCGGGAGCAGAGACAGAACAAGCCGTCTCTGTACGCTTGTTTGCGTCCTCCTGCTTTGCCACTCAGCCACTCACTTCCTCCGACCTCTCCTCCTATCCCAGGCACTCCTCTTACTTCCCATCTCCTTCCCTCTGTATTGCCTTTGACTGAGGTCTTTGGTTGGATGGGGTTCCTGGACTTGCCAGGTGGACACGCTGCATCATTTTCCTGCTTATGCAGGTCAACTGGTCTTGAATTCCCTCCTCTTGATCCCAGGCTATATATTTCAAAGTACCAATACCAGCGTGCAAGCATACAAAACCCACTGCAGTTACCAGTGAGATGTGGTTACGCTGGCATGCCCAGACTCACTGCGACCGTGACGGGTCTCAGATTTCCTTGAGCTAGTGAAAATAAATTGCAATGCCATCAGGAGACACTTTTTAAGAATTGCTCCCTACAACCACGGGATTATTTCTTGTATTTTAATGTGAGGAAGGACATTGAGACTTATTTGTCTATTTGCCCTTTTCTTTAATAAGAAGCTACAAGGAGGTAGCATACATTAMGCTAAACTTGGTAAAATTTGTCCCATTCCTCAGGTGGAGTTAGTCCTGCTGCTTTGCAGCTATTTAAAAAATAACTAACTATGGAAAGCAGTTTGAAATGGAGTATTATGAAGATAATTCTGAATAATTCATGTTCTGGCATTTCATTGCTAAAACATAAGACACAAAAGTTTTTTTTTCAGCTGATGGTCTAGCTCAGATGCAGTTATTACTTGCAGTAAACATATGGTCAAAGCAGGGGCCAAAGTATGAATAATCATAGAATTTGGGTTAGATTCTAGAATATGACTGTCTGTTACTTGGAGTCCTTTGGTAATTTGCCTTCACCCAAAAGATGAGCCAAGCAGGTGGGGAAAAAATCCTCCATGAGTTATTCACATGCATCACAAGATCACTATTTATACTCTGATTATATATTGCAAACAGCTTTTTTAGAAGTAACCTTAGCACATCAAATAAGACCAGAAGAATGAACAAAAAATGCCTGAAATTCCTGGCTGGGATCTGATTTTTCTCTGCAATGCTTTCCTAATATTCCTAATTTGTCAATGATTGCAGTAATTGATGTAAAACATAATCGCCAGTGGAAGGAGGATCTTCATGATTAGAAGTATGAGGGAAGACATTCACGTGACAGGTTTTCTATTAGAAACAACTCTGAAGCAGTGAATCAAAGTTTTAGTTTCCAAATGCAAGTCCAATTGGCTTAATCTAGCTATCTTGAGAAAAAACAGTGGCATGTGTCTTAGCATGTGTTAACGATCAGCCTTCAAGGGACACCCAATATGCTGTCCAATCTTTAGAACATGCTAGAGCCTGTGCAACCATGCATCTTAATTGCAATTTAGATAGATTAAGCCAACACAAATATACTAAAAAAACCCTTGATTACACTTTCATTTTGCTGTGCAACCGGAGTACTGGCATTTTGGATGAACAGTGCAAGACCTCCATGTTTTAGCCCCTACTGCATGTAATTCCTATGTCAGCTTAGTAGAGTCAGTTGATTTACACTTCACTGTAAAGCTGAAGTAATACGGGTAAAGAAGAGCAGATTCAGGCTTTCAGTTCGTCTAAAACAGTCAGTTCTTCAACTCCCCTCTTGATCCCATACTTCCTTATGGGGGAAAATCCCTGCCAATGCCAAGAAAACCTAGATTCTTACCATCATTGTTCACATCTATCTTCTGAAATACGATGTTTGTGAACTCTTCAGCAGTCATGTTGGTGTGGCCATTAATAGCCTGGATAGCCTGAAGGCAGAAATGCAGAAAGTTCTTTCAGACTTTTTTCCATCAAGTTGTGAAAACAATACACTGGCAACTGCAGTAATTGCGATGCAGCTCTTTAGTTCACCAACCCTTTCAAAAATCACTAAATAAATAGCTATTTCAAGTAAACCTTCAGTAATGAGGATTGGAAATTTAATTAACATAACACAGCCTGAAGATTACAGACTAATTTACATATCTCTGAAGGGCTTCTGAAACCATGTGGCACCTCTGCTCTGCAATACACTTTAGATTCCACACCAGCATTTTTATCTTGCCCTAGAGAGTTCTGTGTCTTCGGAGAGTGCCCTATGGTCTGTGTGATTTAAATATAGAATTATTTTTCACAGCTGAAAGCACATGAGGAGAAAGCTTAAGTCATTTTTCTATTAAGACATGTTTAACTTAGTAATCACAAATAAAGTCAGACCGGCAGTCCTGGAAGTTGGCAGAATTTACTTGTCCTCCAAAGAAATGAAGAAAACCAGAAGTCTCCCCTCTATGTTTTCTGTGGCAAAGGGACCCAATATTTGGAGTAAAGGTATACATGAATATTTTTGCAAAATTGTATCCCATTCACTGAGACAGTAATTTTTGCATTATGGTGATCATTTGGGTTAATAAAATAGGAGCCTATATGTTAATAGCCAGTGGTCCAGAAGCAACAAGCATATGTTTACAGAGTTGGACTCAAACTCAATATCACAATTAGTAAGTGACTGGGAAAATACATACATATATACGTATAAACACACATGCATATATGTTCTGTAATGGGCATACTATATAATTTGTTTTTCTACACCTGAATTATCTTGAGATGAACTGTGTTGTGTATGATAATTCACTGTATATGTGCCAGTTGTTTCCTTCAGTATTCCTGATACTATTTTAGAACTCATTATATTTAAATAAAACATAAGTTAAACTTATTCAACACTGATGTGGAATTCTTGACCATCACTGTCTTCATCTTATTTTGCACAATCAAGTTCAAAAAGGCAGCAAGAATTTTACAAAAATAGGTACATAAACTTGTTTGTATTACTAATTCATACTTTAGATACTTTTGGTGTTTTATATGTCTGACCCTGATGCAGTCTTCAGAAAAAGGTTGTACCTCTGTCTCGGTTAAATTTGTTGTAGTGCTAAGAGTAAAGCAGTGGTTCCTGAAGTACTTGAATCACTGACTATCACAGAATCACCTTAAATAATAAAATAAAATAACTGGGCTGTTAAAAGGCGCTGAGAGGGTGCATGGTTGTCTGGAAGGAATTTTGATGGTTGATAATGATCTGCTGGTCCAAAGTTTGCATAGCTGTAGGGACAGATGAAGTTTTAATAGGACTTCTGTGGTTTAAATTAATGTCTCAGAGATGACATATCTTTTTGGACAAGCCCTTGTTTACTGATGCTTAATATAAGCAGGGCCCTTAATGGCTGTGAGCCTGTGTTTTTATCTTTGTTCAGAGCCCATCGATTTTAATCTAGCCTAGGTCAAATGACTTAGGCAGGTTTAAGTTAAAGTTCTTGTACTCCAAAAGAGAAGAAAATACACAGAGGTTTGAACTGGTTTTAAAACCAGGTAACTTGAAAAAGAAATCTTCTTTACATTAAAAGGATTTTAATTCTCATTTTGGATAAAGCCCGAGACAAAACACAGTCGCCTCATTGCCTCTGGGTGAAAAATGATGGAGAATATCTGCAAAAGAAAGATGTCATTAGTCTCAAACGAGGAGAAATCTGGGAGATGCAGCCTCTCCTTCTGCCTTTAGAAAGCTGCTCTTTAGAAAGTGATGCATCAGCTTTATTTGTCTGACCCCATGGCTCCATCTGGCTCCAGTTCCTTTTAACTTGGGCACCAGCTCTTGAAAGTCTCTAAGAGTGACTAGCCAGGCATCAGCAGTAATACAGAATCCAGGCAAAGTATGTTCCTTGTTTATTATGACATTAAATCCCTATTTAGATTTTATGCTCCCTGCAGCAAAACCTTGGTCTGTAACGAGTCCTGTACATTTAGGGAGCAGTATTAAGTTGTTCATATTTGCAAGGAACCCTATCATACCTTTTGGATGAAAGCAGCTACTCAAGTGCAAAATATTATTTCACTAGAGCAAGTTGAAAAATACAGAAATCATTTTAAAGAAAGAATTACACTGCTTTGGTTTTATGGATTTGAAATGGATCCATTTTCTGCAGAATTTTCTACAATATTTGTATCCAAATGTCACTGCATGATTTAATGATAAAATTAAATTTCCCCAATTTAATTTTAAATTAGGGGTAATGGCATTTGTAGTAAATGAATCTAAAAGCCTTTCAAAAAATTAAAATATTGGGATATTTTGATGACACCTATATTGTTTCTTGCAGCAAGTTCAGTTTGAGAAGCCAGTTTTCCACAATAGACTGGCACAAACAATTGTAACCAGCTGTTTTATTCATTATGCTGCTTCAGTTCCACCCTGCCATATAGTATAGTTTATCACAATAATGTCTCTACTGTTTCTACAGTTCTTCACTTTCAGTAAAGCATTGTATCTGTAGAACTATGGTTTAAAGTAAAATACTACTTAGGTACGTTTACTTCAATAAACAAGAAACTAATGGCAGGAGTGTCGCTAGCCAGAACAATTCTGGTTTTACAACTGTAAAGTGTTAGGTAAAGTACAGACAATCCATTTACAACACATGACGAAACCACTGTTTCAGGGGCAATGCACTATGTCAAATGCTCTTGCTATTGGTCATAACTTACCGCAAATATGCTTAATAGTTCTTTTTTGTCAATACATCCGTTTCCATCAGCATCGTATAGCTTAAAATACCATTTCAATTTTTGGTCAATTTTCCCTCGCATAACCAAATTTATTGCAGCTATGAACTCCAAGAAGTCTATAAATCCATCCTGAGAGAGAGAGAGAGAGAAAGAAAAAAACCTATTCAACAACACTGGTTTTCTGTTCATTCTGGCAATTTCACAGAAACAGGTCATCGAATTTGCTATGATACACACTGATTTATACAGCACCTTAACATAGAAATCTCCTGTGGTGTTTAAAAAGGATGCGCTCAACTGGAAGCACTGTAGGAAGRGGCGTTAGCACAGACAGTTTTGCTCTCCCCTGAAAGCTGGGGGCAGTAGGCGTGGGGGGCAAATCTGTTCTGCGCAATTTTTATTGACATTTTTTGAGGAGAAGAGAAACAGTTTTGTGGTAGACTTCCACATGTGAAGAAGGGGAGTCTGGGATATCTGGTTTGGTACTAATGAGATGTCTACAGTGAAGTTGCTCATGTTCATATGGGTAGTGCAGAACTGCGGATGATTTCCTGTGCAACAGAGCTGCTCCAGGTGTTATTCATCTGAAAGATCATGTAGTGAGTGTTGTACATGATAACCAATAACCTGGCCTGAACTCCAGATACAGTTTTTTTTCCATATAAATGTCAGGTCTCTTTGACTAATACATTTTGCATGGGATATAAAGCCTTCAAGTCATAAACTAGTTTCTAAATAGTGAGGGTTGGGGGATATTCGTAGGGAAAGAGCATTTCAGATTGATTTAATTCCATATTTTCTTCTTCCTCCTCTGAAGCTAGTGATGGAAACCTGTCAAGGACAGGCCTCCATTGTCAGGTGGTCTAAGCCACTGTGACAGTTCCTCTGTTTCTGTAAAAATGTGGTGAGGATGGAAGAAACAGTTGCTGAATTTGGAGAGTACTTGCTCCAACTGTTTCTCATGTGCATATAAAAAGAATTAACAGCTGGTAAATTTAATCTTGTGATCTTTACGTTGGTCAGAATCCAATCACTTGGAAAACCTTGGAAAGACTGTCATCAGTTTCAGATGGCCTATGATTGAGAAGAGAAGGTTGGATGAGTATCTAGTAGGTTTAGCATGTTACTTATTTTTTTGTCATACATCAGCACAAGTCTTCCCAGTTGAGGTTTTGCAACCAGCAGGCATTAATCTGCCCTCAAGACTGTACTAGACTAAGGGAAGAGAAGTCCTGTAAAGGTGCGGTGCGACTCATTGCCATACTGGTAGTGCTTGTTTTAATTTCTGTGCAAGGCTGTTCGGCAGAGTGGCACCTAAGAGGTAAATCCAATGTTTCAAACACACTGGATTCAATGTACGTGCAGAAATGGTGCATGCGTAACTTGTGCAGACTGACCATTGCTTCACAGACTCTTTGTGCAGGTTCTGCTGTGGTTGCTGGATTTACTGTAATTGCAATCACAGCAAACTCAGCAAAGGCAAAGACACCATTCAACCACTGTTTGGGATTAAATGAAATTTGGCAGTAACTGCATGTAGTTTTCAAGCAAGATTAGGCCCAGTATTAAAAGCAGATGCTTTACCAAAAAATGACACATCATGTACCACAAACTTTATGTTTCTTTTTGGCACACCAGCTTGAATTTCAACTTTGCGAGTATTATTTCAAGCATCATCTCATCAAGTATTTTACAGAGTGCAAGGTTTATTTTGCTGATTACATTTCCATCATCTGATTTGATAGATCCATTAAGAATGTGGTAAGATGCATTTCACATTGCTTCAATACTACTTATTGAAACTACAGATTAATTTTAGGCTTGCTGGATTTCCATGACGAGATTAATTTTCTTCTTTCTGCCTTACATTTCACTTTGGATTTTGGAAAACAGTATTTTGTTTGCTTTCTTTCTACATCTTGGTGTCACTGTTGTTGCTCTGACAAGTATCAGAAGTTTGGAAAACGTAACAATCAGCTTAACGTGTTTGAGTGTGTAATTCTGATCTGGTGCATAATTTGGCCTGCCCCAAGCAGGAAGGGACTGAAGGCTGAGGTCAAAAAACTCCACCTCTGAAAAACAACTGAGATAAATTGTAGTTGCCAGTAAAGCCCCAGCCACATTCTGTAGATGTGCAAAGACCACTGGCGACACGTTAACCTCAGCAGCCAGTGCATCAGGAATAGAAATACTGAGAAGGCAGACGTTTATCTACATGATGTGGAACCAGAAGCATTGCACAAAAGGATTGATGAGAAATGTGCTGTTTTTCCTTTCTACACCAAAACCCATACATTGTAGGTAGAAAAGAAAACATTTATGTGATGCAGAAGGCTATGGCGATCTTGTTACACATATGCAGAGCTTTCTCAGATAAAGAGAAATACTGCGCTTTTTACAGTGGCTTCCAAGGGCCTCAGAATAGTACATTAAATAACGAAAAAAATCATAACAGTAACCTATGAAGATCATCCTGTGGTTCTGTGAGTACAACAAATAATACAATAAATGTGTTATGATGTTAATGATGTTATTAAAAGAATACTGCTGTGCTGATTTACCCTTCTGCTGCTCTTGTATTCACAATACAAGTATCTAGGTAGGTCTCCGGGCTCTGTAAAACTTCACTCTGTGCAGCGCACACAGTAAAGTATCTGCTGCTTGTTAGGAAGTCAGCGATTCAAAAGAAAAGGACTACCATAAAAATAATAAAATAAATAATAATAAAATAAAATGAAAAAAACCCCAACAACATAATAAGCAGAGCTGATTACCAGTGGTGGAAGATATAAATAATTTACTTCTGGTGCTTTACTCTGTTATTCCAAAGGGCAAATTTCTAATATTTTTATTAAATGGAGTTAATACTGGTGAAACCTGCTTATTTGGCAGCTTAGGATACGGGACAGATTTGGGTGACAGATGCATTTCTTGTGTGTGAGGGCTTATTTTCCGTGCCTGTATGGCGCTAGCCATGCCTTCCTCGGCTGCCGCACAGTTACACTGGGATACCATGGGTGTCTGGAGGGGCAGTGAAGTCCTGCTCCCTTCCCTGCCCATACGCACAGAACCAGCTGGGGAAAGCTCACAGGGTACCCCCTCTGGATATGGTGTAAAATTGGGGGGCAGAAACCTCCTAATGCGGTACTGAGGAGTGGGCTGGAGAGACACCAAAAAAATGGGTTCAAAACTTCTTTTACATGCCCCAAAGTCGTCTGGACTTTCTGCTTAGCATAGTAGACTTCATAAAAATAGATACTTTTTTTTCAGTCTCTTAACGGCTTGACCAGATGAACTAGAAGCTTAAGGACGCCTTATGGTTGTGCATGCGTTTGTGCCCTTTGATGCCGTGTTTTTGTAGCTTGTTTTGCTTTCACTGATGAGTGATTTTTTAAGCCACTTGGAACAGTTTGATTCACAAAACAAAGACAAAAGAAGGCTCCAAAACTGGAAGGAGAATTTGCTGATGATATAAAACTGATCCTTACGGCCCTGAGGGCACCACCAGCCCTGACTGCCCCTGCCCGGGACCCAGGCCCCATTTCAGTTGTTCATTAGTTACTGGATCTCCTGAGGAGAAAGCAATTTAATTTTGTCTTTTTATGAGATGTTTTTGCTTCAGAATGTCAGCCTATGTGCAGTTGCTGGAGGCTGCTCACTTTTGTTCGGTGAGGATGGGGACGTGTGCCCTGTGAGGGCAAAGCCGGGCAGTGAGGGACCGCAGCGTTACACAACAGCAATTAATACCCCAGCCCCGGAGCCGTAGGAGGGCATTATCCTTCGGTTCCCAGAATAGCATTGCTAATCTTCACAGGTCCTTAAAAAAACTCTCACAGCTTCAAACTATTTGAATACAGATTAAAAATAATTGACTTGTCAGCTGTGAATACACAGCTGATCTTAAACAGCACGGTAATTCAAGGTTGGGCCAGAATGATCTGAACTCAGCATTTTGGCTGCCTAGCTCTTACCTGAACGTGATTTCTTAACCGTGTTGATGCAGTGCTACTGGGACAGCGAGCCAGCCGTTTCCCACAGCACACCATGGCTATGCATGTGGAAAGGGCAGGCTTCTGTCCCCTCAAAACCCTATGATGAGTGAACTCACCATCTTACTTGSAGTACTGAGGACTCTACTGGGAGTCTATACGCAATAAGCAGTGTCTTGTTTTCAAATTTGCTCCTGAAAAATCTCTAAACTCAACCTGACACCAGGAGAATAGCTCAACAGGCTTTATCAGGATTAACAGGTGTGCAAATATAGACGGTCTAGGTATTTCAAACCTAGGGCTTAGGACATTAAGCCACCTTCCCTCCCCACCCCCTGTCTTTCAGAATCCTATTTAAACCTCATAAGGCAGAGGGAGGAGGCACAGGTCAAACAGCAGATTACAACAGCTCAGAATAACTGTGAAATTTATAGCTAATCCTGTGCGCTTCTCTCTTTCTCTGTAGATCCCATTTCAAATATAGCGCTGCTTTCTCTGCCCTGAGAAACCTAAAGGAGGATTCATTTTGCTCCATTCCATCTTCCCCCATTTCCTTAATTGCTTTTTGCTTCTGAAGACTTTCAGCTGTTCCTCAAAGGTTGCATACGCATTATTGAAGAAATACAGACCTACTTGTGACTCTATTACTTTGACACGTCCCTAAGGTCTGATATTGGAGTTTGGGGCTTGGAGAGAGCTCCAGATCCCCTACAGGGCTGTGGCCAGAATCACCAGTTTCCTAAGTAAACAAAGCTGGCGTTTGTCACGGGGTGGGGGGAGACTCTTGGCAAGCAAAGGCTATTAGATAAGGATGAAGAACGAAGCAGGGAATTAGGAGCTGCAGATCATTAAGTGGTTTTGTGATAGTTGCATACTCACTGTTACATAAAAGAGACGAGGCTGTATTGACCAGACTGTTACACAAGGTTCTGCTTTGCCCAGACAAAGAGGACCTGCAAGATTTGGGGACTTAGAAAATACCAGGACCTTTGTGTTAGAGGATTTGGAAATGCAGAGCCAGCTATGTATCCTGGCTCTCAGGCTTGTCGGTTACCCTGGTAAAACCTGGTAAAATCCAAAATGTTAAGATGACAAACAATTTTATTTCTTTAAAATGAACAAGTACCCCCCCACTCCCTGCTGTCACTCACAATTTTCTTTCAAGATTACTGGAGAAGCAGGGAGACAGGGAAATCGCCAAGGCATTGGGCCAGGTCCTGTGCTCAGCCTGCAGCATGGCACAGCAGTGCCCAGGAGGGCTGTACTGAAGGAAAGCATGGGCTCAAGGACCTAGCCCTCTGCCATCATCTCCTGGATGGTGGGGTTCAGCTTTCTGCACCCCTGATTTTGAGCCTCTGCCTGTGCTTTTAGGAGCATCTTTCCCAACTTAGAACAAAGCAGTAGTCAGGAGAGAGAAAACTAAAAATGACCACATAACACATTTTTCAGCAAATTTCTTGCTGACAATTCAAGCAAGTTTTTCTTGTTTGACAAACCCCAGAATGTAGCAGGACAAATCTCCAGGAAAAGCACTTTGAAGACATACATGTCTTCTAGTGGCAAAGATGCTCTATTTGGCAGATTATCTCGGGTGCTCCTAGATAACGTTTTTAGGAATTAATGTCTCAATGCATATATGCGAGAAGGCTCCTAAAAGTTAAACACGTATACTATCATTCCCTAAACTACTCRGTATTATCAGTTAAAGGACCTCAGGGAAGGAAAAAGTTAATACTCTCTACCTTCTTTACCTACTAGGCATTTTTTTATTTCTGTAAAAAATGGGAGATTATAGACATGTTTTGTCACAAGAAAGTAGTTACCAATTTATTGTCAATACATGAGTTTGCGGCCAAGTTAGTTAAAACAGATCATCCAATTTCTGCTGCATTTTTTCTGCAATTATTATTTCCAAAGCGTGGTTCACCAACATCATTGTCGCCAACAAATGTGTGAATCATGATTGCATAGTTTTGGATGTTTCAAAGCAACACTTAAATGATAAAGGGGAAAAAGAAGAAAATGTAAACCTGGAGTAGCCTCTGACTGCTCTATTCATAATTAATAAGGAAATAAATAGCAAAAAAGACAGTTGCACTTTTTAAAAATACTTAAAATTTCTTTAAATAAAAGAAGCAGATTCCTGAGCTGTTTCTCATTAAAATTACTTTCCCCTTTGTCTACATCATAATTTAACAAGTAGTATTTAAAAGTAATTATGATTAATTGTATAAAGTTAATCTTCATTGCCTATTCACGTAATGTGACAAAATTACAGTGTTAGCTGGTAATGGTAGTAATATGCTCCAAGTGCTTTTTAAGCTCAGTGAAAGCTGCAGAGTACATGATAATTTGTTTACACTTAAATGAAATTTTCAAAGAAACCCTACACATGTTGTTAGAAAAGTGTAATTACTTCAGTTTGATGTGTAATATTGGTCACTGAGTAACTGCAGAGGAAACAACACTAARCCCTTTCTTTTGTTTTAAGAACAGTCAGGGAGCGTAGGAACTCAGGTAGCACAACTCAATGGGAGACTGTGTAGATGATGAAGATTATTTTTAAATAAAATTGAACTTCATCATTCTTTCATATTCCTCCCTTTCTACACTGACTCACATTGWGTTTTGCTACATTTGTTTCTGCAGGACATGCAGTAAAAACGTAYGTAATACAAATTTAATCCATGTTAAAGAAAAAAACAAGGAAAAAACGTTAAGCCAAAGAATCACTTGACCAAACCTCTAAGTGCTTAATTTTTATTGTCAGTACTTTTTGCCACTGATTTCTCTGTATCCAATGCAGTGATTCATTTTCTCTAGGTCTCTTGTGCAATGTAGTTGGCATTACAGCTTCATAAGGACCTACGGGCTGGGCTGTCTTAACCTGTGGATCTCAGGTGCTGGGTCCTAGTGTGAAAGGGGACTCCTGACAGCCAGGTGCCAAAGCGTTGGTGGATGTGGTACATCTGGCCTTGCACCGCGCACAAACCGTGTCTTTGATCCGGACATGCTCTACAGTGTGATGGAGCTACTGTCCAAGTGCAGCAAATCTCTATTGCAAACGCAGTGAGCCTGGACACGCTGTGCACAGATGGCAAGGAAGAGGCTATTCAATGAGGTGGGGACACTCCATGGTGTGCACTGTGAGTACCGCTGCCCCATCGCATAGCTTAGTCCAATCCAGCTAAGCATCAAGACTGCGATGCAAGGAAAATTCAACTGAAATATTACTTAATAGCACTTGCCTACATGAATATTTTGAAATTTTGTTTTTAAAGAGAAAGATTACCCTTTTTGAAATGCAAAAAAAGGCCACTGAATTCTGCAATGCTGTAATAGAAATCTGAGGCAGAACTCACTTTAAAATCCCATGTAAAGAATCACCCTTCCATGCTTGATGGTGCTGTGCCACTACTGGGGAATTACCTCTGGTCTAAAACTTTTAGATCGTAACTCATACCATCAAATCCCATAGTCAAGAATTCAACTGTACTGACATTAAGCAAGTGGTGAGTTTACTCGTAATGTTAACGTAGGCTTTTAGCTGGTAATGACACATTATTATAGCATAAGTTAGTACTATCACAGCAGTAAGTCCTGTGCCAAACCACTAGAAAACAAAATTAAGATTGTGAAATTACACCAATAATCGTGGGAAGTCCTTACAAAGTAATAGATTCCTTTTTGGAATCAATATATAAAATTGGATGTAAAAAAATTCTGGAGGTAGTTAAGAAATGGAACAAAGACATTCTTTAAGACAGTCTATAAATAAATAGAGTAGTGTTTCATGGAACCAGGTGAAATACTTGTAGAACATAGTTTCTATTCCATGGAATTTTTTATAAGGGTACAGTACCTTTCAAAGGTACTTAAGCATGCTGACAAAAATGATATAACTACACTGCCTTGAACACAGCAAAGCATAATTTAATATCCTCCTTATTTACAGTAATCAGGCTAGTTACTTTACATTTGAGATAATTTTATGCAACATTACTCCAGATTAAGGAGAAGCAAATGGTTTGGCTTTGTTGTTTTTGTTGGATTGTGTCTGAAACTAATGGGAAAAGGATTTGTACATGTACATGGCAACTCCAAAAAGCCCAAATATTTCAGGAAGTAAGAGCTGTAGATTTTTGTTACTTCTGATAGAAGAATTCTTTCTGGCTAAGAAATACCTTGATTCTTATTTTCTTCTAGCCCTTGGTTTAGAAGCTGATTAATTTTTTGACACGCAGGCTTTTATTGCTGAGTCTACAATGTGATAGCTATGACTGTCATGAAAAGAAAGTAAGTTTTCTAAGAATTTCTTGTTGTGGAGACTAATTAGAGGTGATTGTGAGAGTGAAAAAGAGGTCAAAACCAGAAAAAGCAAGAGTTAGACTTCTCTGGGCAAAGTGGTAGTGCTATCCACGTGTGCTGGGCCAACACAAGAACCACGGAAAAGGAATAGCATAAAACGTAGCACGTCTTGCCAACCACAATACCAGCTTAGRTGGCTCTTGGCCCCATATTGTAGTGTGTAATGCAGATGTTGCTGCTGCAACCTTACTGCCTTGGTTAAGCTGGCTGGTTAGAGTACGCTAAGAAAAGTGTACTTGTCCAGAGAGTCATTTCAGCCTGAAGACATCCCTAAAATTATGTGTGCAGCTGAACTTATGTTTGCACAACTATTTGAAGACTTAGGATACAGAAGAGGAAAGTTGTTCAGGAAAGTTTGGGAAAATATTTCTATAATTATTATCCTCTCTCACCCTGCTTTGGATAACTATTAACTATTGCACCCAATTCTATTGTGTCAACTTTGGTAATGCCTGCAAGCATGTAAGGATGCAGCAAACAGTCTAGGCAGTTCCTTAGGCAGCCTGACAATTCATATCACAGCAGCTATTCCTGGTCCTGAGGATACATCAGAGCAAGACGGTCTGAGAAAGGAAGCCCAACTGAAGATCAAATTTTCCAGCAAAGGAGAGTTAGCAAAGATACCCTAAGCCATTATAATTAATCCCACAAGAGGGAACACTTAATATTTAGGTTCCAGGTAGCGTTTGAAGTATTGCTCACGAGCAGTCATTTTATTTCATCTTTTAAGAGCTCTTCATGCCTTCAGTAAGAACGTGGAAGGCAGCTATCACGTAGTGCTGTGTAACCATTTCATAGTTGGGCCATGTCAGTCTTTAACAAAGTAATGTCTTCAGTAGAATCTAGCAACTAATTGCCTCATATCGATGAAAATAATATTCCTCTGTCTCTCACAATTCTTAAGAAGGGGGAAAAAGTGGAGGGAGAAAACAACTGAAAGTCAAATGAAGAATGAGTTACATTAATCATCAAAACATCTCTGAAGAATATTACATCTTTCTGTGGACATTTGCACGCTTTTCTTGGAATATGAGGTGCAACCACTGCTTTCATAGAGAATTTCATGGCCAAATGATTCGCATTTCCTTCTACTACAATACCTGAGAAGATATACGTGGCTAATCCCATTCACGTCCCTATAATCAGGGAGGATAACATCTATTTATAGCCAGAACACAGAATCAGATGATGAAAGGTCTACCTGAAAATCAGAACTATAAAGACACAGCAGGACAGTGGGGAAGGAGCAAGGATGAGGAAAAAAGGAATGGTGGTCTGCCTCCCAACACTTGCCAGCATTGTGCAAAGTATGAGGAGCGAAGGGAAACTCTTATTCTTCAGGGGGAAGAGGGAAAAAAAAAAAAAAAAAAGATGTATCTTGAGATTTAGTTTACATTGCTATGTAGTCATGTCGACAGACAACAAAGTTCTATTGAAGTAACACATTTTTGCATTTCTTTTTATCTGTTCTACATCAAACAGCCTGTTTTAACTTTCTTCTTTAGATTTTAAAATGGATTCCTTTTAAACTCTTTTTTATAGTTCTAATCTGCATAATGATGTCAGATGAACTCTAGCTTATCACAGAACGACTTTAAATTTTAAATGAAAAAGCACAAACTAGAAAGATGACTAAAGATTGTCATCAGTTAGTGGCTCCTTATCTAAAGATTTCTTAAACTCTTTGGTGTGGAGTGTCCATTTTTCTGCGTCTACCAACTTCATCTCTGCGTAAGAAGTGTAGCAGAAAATACTGTTCTCTGTTGAGGACTATCCAACGCTTTATAAAATGTTAACAGAAAATCCTTGAACTTGCGTAATTTTCCTTTGATGCCACATACCTATTAATCTTCTTTACTCTTCACAGTATATCCTACCTTTTAAAATCCAATTTTCTTACAAAGCAACAGACACTTATTCTTGTAGCTAGTTTCAATTAATGCCAAAATAAGCAATAAGAGAACTACAATAGCAGCATCCCATTTTCAGTACGTTGCTTCACATGTTAAATGGCTGTGCAAATTTTTTCCTTCACAGGTCATAAGAACCCAATCAATCAATCAATCAATTCTTACAGTGTTCAATTTTTATTTTTAGTGGTGACAAAACCTATCTGCAAGCCAGTGGAAGTGGATGACAATGATCTGGGTTTCTGACTTAAAGAAAGAAGATTTTTCAGAATAAGTGTTAAATAGTAGCAGTACTGACTATAGAATGTTTCCTTAGTTCTCCTTAAGAGCAACTAACACTTCCAATATATTATGGATACACCAGACATTATTTTTCTAGATATGCTCTCTCCTTTAACATTGGTGTAACCTCATTTTGAAGGATATACTCTCTCAGAAATATGATACATATTCTCACAGAAAACCAAATGTACATCAGTATACTTGGCAACTACTGAAGTATTTTAGATAAACATAACTGTTTCCTCTCTAAAATTCATCAGTATGCTGCATGAAGTAGGACTGCATGACAGTTATGTGTGGACTGAGGTGCAGAGGGAATAAAAAAAGGCAGGAGGAATTCAGCTTGCTTGTATGTGGTTGCAGCTTTTTCATTTTTGTATTACAAATAGCTTAAGGGTGAAGAAGACTGAGATAATTTTTCCCTAAAATGATGTAATAAATGGAATCTTTTAAAAAAATGAACTCTGTTGCACTTGTATTTTAATAAAAACATTATTTTTGAAGGTTTTCATTGGAAAGCTGTGGCAAAAGATAAACCCACCATTTATTATACTGCCAATGCCATTGTATAAATAGTGCTTACAAGTATTAATGTATGAGTCATGAATAAAACGTTTGCTTAAATGCTACCTCCTKCACTCTTCATGATAATCTCAAGGAAAGTTAACTTCGCAATTACAGTTCTGAATGTTCAGCATCTTTATTTTTCACTGGAGCCAAGAATGATGAAGAACAACTTTCAAACTTCACTAGCCTATTTATTTGTTTGTTTATTTAATTATTAGCAAAGCATCCCACAGAGGTCAAGGAAAGAATGAAAAGTCTTGACATAGAACCCTTGTTTTTAAGAAACATGGAAAAATTGAAGACATATGCATACTTGGTGTATAAGGTCATTTAATTATGAAACAGCTGGTGGTCTGCACAAGAGACATACCAGAAATGGTTATCATTTATTTAGTATGTTCCTGAGAAGAAAGCTTTTAGGACCTAGCCTACGTCATTAATCTCCAACAGAAACAGGCACTGACTGGAAACAGCTTTTATACATTGAACAGGTGCACTCTGTTGAGCCAGAGGCATGAATACCTGTACAGTACTATGCTCTGCCACATACAAACACGCAAGATAACTGAGTCCAAGAAGCCATACAGCCACAGTAGCATTGCCTCTTTGGCACGGTAAGTTAGTGCAATGCTCTGAGTTTACATGGTCTGCCTGCTGCCAAGACGAGAGGTAACCTCAATCTCTACATGACATTGAATTGTGCTGTGAAGATGTACCCCTCCCTGTCGTACGTCCACTGACCATAGTCATTTCCATGAGTGGGGGCCTGAACTACTCTATTATCTCCAACCTAAAGAAATCCAGGGAATGATAAGGTTTGGCTTGCAGCTGAATCCCTGTTGGTATTTGTATGGATGACTTGAGTGAAACAAGCTCACCTAGGCTTTCAATCTATCACAAATTGTCAAAAAAACCTACCACACTGCCATAATTCCTTTTTAACTGTTTCCAGTTTACGAGCAAGTTGTTTTTTTTTTTAAATGGAAATCCTAAGTAGGAGAAAGATGTCTGTAACAGACTGGAAGCAACAAGGCTAACAAGGACGTGAAATGCAATTCACAACTGTCATTAGCGCCCCCCCCGCCCAAGTCCCATTGGCATCCTATGAGGTTAATATTCCACACCTTACCTGCTAGAGGTTTTAAACCGGGCATACGTGAAAGACAGATGAGAAAGTCTATGCACCTTTTAAGATGGTGATGCACCTTTTATCTTCTTATTCTGTGGTAGAATACCTCCAAGCATGGATGACCCCAACTTAACTCAAGGAGCATTAGGCTGCTATAATTGGAATTGCAGATTAATCTCAGGCCTAACACTTTAGCACAGCAATCTGTGCAGATTCCTATTTGTGAGAAAACAGAAGCCTACATGAGAAAAATATATTTTATGCTGAGAGTAGAAGACCTTATTAAATTACTTAAGTTTTCCAGAATGAGTTTCTTTAGATTTAGATCAACTGTGAACTAGTTCCCAAACTATATGCTTTTATATATAAGCTTCAGCAATAGAAGTCATAACAATTTTAAACTGTAAAAGCCCCACTATTAAACCATGGTATTGCCTGGCCACAAAAAGTTAAATAAGGCAAAATCAGGTCATATATCTATAAAAGAAGTCAGCTGGGGTAAGCATGGGAGAAGGTTCAAGTTTGCTAGCTGTCTAGCTAAACAGCACTTCTGTATAAAGGGTACTATTAAGAGAAAGGAAAAAATTTCTATCAAGAAGTTTTGTATACTTCACCACTCACTGGGATAATGGCCCCTTTATTAGAAAGCAACAACCAGACAAGAATACAATAGCAAAGGAAGTAAAATTTTTATCTACAAACCTGAGAAGTTGCCATGGTACTGAAGGAAACTGAATGTAAGCAAAAACTCAAATGACCAAATTATTTCTGAATTCGTGCGTTATGCATGCAACCACTTGCATCCATTAACTTCTGTGGCTTAGAGATGAAAGATTATCATCTGTTTACTATTGCACAGTGCCTGAATGTTCTACATAATGTCATGGAAGGATAATGACCCCTTATTTGTACAATCATAGCTGCCATTTCAGAGCCCAGAGTGTGATACTCCCAGTCAGCCATCCATTGACCRCTCTTCACACATCTGTACCTAACTAAAAGCACTTTTCAGGAYCAAAGCCTACGTTTCTGCCAAAAACCCTGTGGAGGAGGAAAAGCTGTAGAAAGGGTATAGGACAAAAAGTGATTGTATGGAATAAGGAGATTCTCTTATTTTACCTCATCAATAACAGACAATGTTCCTTTCTTCTGCCCTAAGAGGCTGGTCTGTTGCCACTTTATTCCCAGCTTAACCATATAAAAAGCATCATAGCCATATACTTGAAAAGTATTTGATTGATGCTTGTTATTTCTAAAAGTATACCTTAAAACTAGCAGTCATTAGTCTTGGTAATAAAAGGAAAAAAAAATAATTAAACTTATGAACACAGAGTGCTGTTAACAATGCTAGAAAAAGAAAAAGAGGCTGTATGGTAACAGAAATGCAATCATACTGAATAGAGRTTAAAATACAACAAATTGGTAAAGCTCTGTAAAAAGTTGTTGTGGGCTCAGGATATAAATCTTATATCTTAAATTGTTCCTTTCTGTTTTTATTCTGAAAAAAAAAATCTCTGCTTGTCTCAAATATGCCAGATTTAGTTTTGTTTGCCTGACATCCTTCCCTAGCGAGGTTGATCCTCTCAATACCTAACATACCCTTACAAATGCTCACAGGCTAGTGATCAGCATAGATTTCTGAGCTTTGGTATGCTCTACCCAGCTGCTGTGCTGTTTAATACCCATTCCTCTACTTTGTTTTTCTGTTTTGTTTTGGTTTTTTTTTCCCCTCATTTTTCTTTTAGCTTGGAAGCTAATCTACAGGTTGGGTTCTCCTTGCTGTAACTACAGCTCAACTCCACATTACACAGAAAGCTGAAATTTTCAGCAAACCTAGGTATGAAACACCTGAAGAAAAAAAAAAAAAAAAAAAAAGATATCTGTAGGGACTGGAAGAGGTACTATCCTAAGACCCTCCAAGAGGTGTTCAAGGATCATAATTTCTGTCGATGGCCGTGCATGTGATAGTTTGGAAAAGACCTTAGTTGTGAAGGCTGACAAATGCGTAGATTTGCTATACTTGAGTGGCCCAGTCCCTGTTTGGCAGAGGTGCTGGTGCTGGACACAGATGGCCTTCTCTGGTGGAGGGACTGCGCTTCCAACCCACCCAGTTTGCTGTAATCAAGCAGGCCACCCCTCATTGGTCTGGTATCTGTGACCCCGAGCATTACAAAATAGCGACGTGGGAGAAGACAGTAGGGGGAAATGCTCTCTCTTGTATTGACTATACAGCCATACCCTGCTGTCCCCCCAGGATGTGTTCCTGAAAGGTGTGATGGTTAGCAATATGATGGGTGATGAAGCAGTTTTTCTGTGAGACTGAATTCCTGGCCATTACCCTGTTTTTCCATCCTTTAGCCTTGACTGATCTTTGTTCATCCGAGGAAGATGAGGATGAAGACAATGATAACGTAAAGTTCAGAAAGATGCAGCAAGAAAGTTCCTGGTAAAAGAGGAAGTTCAGTCGCACAGATGAAGCAGCTGAGATCTTTCAGGATGGTGGTCCTGAAAGCCATGCTGAAAAGACAGCATGTTCTCCAGCTGACAGTCCTGGTGCAGCTCCTCCTGCCTCTGTCCTC
This sequence comes from Phoebastria nigripes, assembly GCA_035582835.1. Taxonomy (NCBI): domain Eukaryota; kingdom Metazoa; phylum Chordata; class Aves; order Procellariiformes; family Diomedeidae; genus Phoebastria; species Phoebastria nigripes. Next base: position 139,708 of record JAYKAV010000227.1, on the reverse strand, counting down.
CAACACTATACATATTGTCCCTCTACATTTAAAACACATGTATTAAGTCCCCCCAAGCATCTGCCCTCTACTTCTTACGGGAAAAGTTGCTTTGCTATCTGGCAACTTGACCACTTCATATATGAGGGTGATGACAGCCTGCAGAGCAGGGTGACACAACTCTGAAACACCAGATAGAGAAGCAACAACTAGCAGAGGGTTCCCATTTTGTTTTAAGTGTGTTTGGCCACTACCACAGCAACTAAAGGTGAGCAAATGCGCTTTCTGAAATCTGCTTTTATTCCATTCTCCTCACTTTTACATTAATCCAGAATCTGAAAGTCTCACAAATCTGGAGGTTTCACAAATCTGCAGAGCAGGTGCTGACAGGCAGTGCCCTGGCACACTCCAGCATTGCAATGAGCGGAGGGCTCAAGGTGGCCAGCTCCAGGACCTTACGAGCATGAGGCAGTGCTCAAGACAGACCCAGAAAACAGCCCACACTTGTCTGCCAGTCTGTCAGTTGTGAGATTCTCTGATGTCTTTTGCCCTCTCCCTCCACAACCACATGGCCTAAGGTCTTCTACACCTAGTGAAAGGTGCTACACGCAAGTACCAGATGACCATGGCTTTGGCCTTGTCTGTACACCTAAGGAAAATATATATTGTCTGTCTGGGAGCCAGCTGSATTACGGAGAGCTGATTGCAATCACCAGCAGTTATTGCAGTAGCAGGGAGAGTAAATTAGCCTGGAGAAGCTGCTTCATCTCTTCATTTGGTAGTCTGTTTGGTCTTATAATTTGGGCACTGTGCGTTATCTCCTCATCTGAGTTACATTTTCCTCTCTGCCACAGGTTCAATACAGTACTTAGAACAAATCTGTTTATCTACACTGCACTTCATCATCAGTTAAGTGCAGACCACATTTTCCTCTCTAACATTGCTGTAAAAACTTATTAACTTTGTATTTGAGCATACCAATATTTTCATATGCTTACATACAAGCGCAGGACAAGCAAAAGATAGAAGAATAACCAGTGAACTGCAAATTACATCTCATTTTCAGAATTGTTTCATGACATTTTTTAAGTGCCCCTGGAAAGTACTAACAAGAGTCCTATTCTGTGCCCTCAAAGCACAGTCCCACTTCTTTACCTCTAGGGCACCATAATGGCAACCCTGTCCACAATACCAGTTTTGTGAGCAGAGCATAAAGAGGAGCCTGCAGGCTACAACTCACAAACAAATCAATAGTATGAGATTAAAGAAATAAAGAAAAGAAGGTTTACCTGATTCAGATCAAAGATATCAAACACTCGTTTAATGTATATATCTCCCTGTGGATCCAGCCCTTGCAGACCCAGGAGTTTCCTGAATTAGTGCAGACTAAGTTGCCCAGATGGGCATTCTCTCATAAATTTGCTGTAATAATGGTCCATCTCTGGGGCAGGGCCATCACCTGATAATGATTCTTTGGTGCCCATGTTACTGTGCTGAAAGTGTCTCTTTTTTGTCTATTCACATTTATATCTCTCAGGTTCAGAGTCTTGCTCATGACCAGAACTCAGACAAATACTGCATTTAAATGGCCATGGTTAACCTCTTCCAGCGTAAGTTTCTATTTTCATTTAGTGACTATCTGTGCTCATGTGAGATTACCTTTAATGCCCAGTTCTAAACTAGATGGGATTTCAGAATGTGGCTAAAGCAGAAGTAGAGAGACCCATGCTCAAATTATAGTTCATGAAAATCCAGACTCTCTCACTGACTACAAATATGCGTATTAGAAAAAGAAAAATGAGGAGATCCTCAAAGTGGTTTACTTTGAATTATATGCAAACCATTATCAACACGTAAAAGTCTGATCCTGGATTGACTGTAAGGAATAGCTACAATTTGCTGTAAACAAGGATGGAAAAGGTTGAGAGTACAAACAGACATGGCCATTATTGCATTCTCTCCAATGTAGGTGGATTAAGCCTTTCTAAAGGCAGAGCCCTTAGGACTCCTCCTTGATTCTTACAATGAATATGCTGTGTGGTAGCTGGTATTTGTGTGCAATTGCACCCTATTTCCCCCCTCTCAGCACAGGTCCCCAGATAAACCACACAATTTGGGTCACCAACCTTGTGACAGAACCTGAGCAGAAGAGGAATCTTTTACAGTAACTCCTTAAACAAGAATCAACTTGGTCTGATAAGTGAATTAAATACAAGTTTCCATGCTGTTGGTCAGTGCTGTTGCCCTGCCTGTTATTTTACAGCTTTCAGGAGCTGAATTCCTTCTTCCTCTGTAAGGTCAGGGAAGGGGTTAGGTATCAATAATACTTCTGTACTGATTAGCTTCTATACAAGGAGATGAGCGGCTCAGGAGCATTACTGTAGCACAGACAAGTTTGGAGCTATAAATACCAGTGGAAAACTATAGGATGTTAGAGATGCAGGAATAAGACACTCGCACTCACTTATCCTTTTCATTTGTAATCACGTGGTGGAGTTAAAGAGCACAATCCTGTGAGGTGCTGAGTGCCTCATGAAAAACGGTAACCTCCCTCCAGCCCAACTTAAGCCAGAGAGCAATCAATATCTTATAGGATCAGGTCAATTTTTGAGAAGGACTCCCATACTCTTAATGGGCTATGCTACAGCTCTCTCCACAAGGACATCATTAAGTTTAAGATCATATACTTCCAAATGTGGCATACGAGTAAGAAGGCTTGAACACTCCTCAAGTGGCCATGAACTTTTGAAGATTAAACAGGAAGATACAGACATTGCCATCGTTTTAGCCAAAACTGGTTCAGTAGGCAAAGCACATACAGCAGGTACATACACAGGCAACACACAGGTTGGTGTGTTGCCTTTCCCCCAGAGACCATCTCTGAGCCCTAGAGCTGCTATGTGATCCCAGTGACTGAGGGAGAGTGGGGACGCATCTTGTGCGGGCATCTCATCTTGCAGGCGAGTGCCGGCTGGAGCAGTGGGGGTGAGTGAAAAGGAAGGGAGGACAAGGGAGGTGAAAGGAAATAAGCAGACAAACCTCTTGGGTATGCACAGTCTGACAAAAATCCTGAATTTTCTTCTTCAGCGATCGTGCCCTGCTCTTAAAGCAATGACCAGTCATTGTGTCAAACACCATCGTGTCAGGGCGCCAGGAACATGACTTAGGTAGGCTGCAAACTCTACATGATATGATCAGGTAAGAACTGTGCGTCGGTAACTCACCCAGTGCTAGTCATCCTTCCTCTTTTATCTCTTCCACTTGGAAATGACAGCTCTCTCGCATCTCTTCACATGACCTTGTGCAAATGCTGTTCACAGGATCCTACTTAGGCATAGGGAATTTGGGAGCTGCTCACATCTACTGATCCCTCTCCCCTCTCTCCTATTGCCCTGTCCCCTCCCATTGAAAAACACACTACTGCTACTTGCTTCCAAGTAGCAAGTCTTGGGGAAGTGTACCCATGGTGACTGAAGCACACGAGAGAGACCGCTGCACTGACTGAAAGATGGGGCCTTAGAAGTCAGGTTTTTGACAGATTTTGTACATTCTGGTAAAAAACTTACAAGGGAATGTTACTTTAAAATCATTCCAACTTTAATTTAATACCTGTTTTCAGGATCCCTTTAGTTTAATAACAATAACTAAAATACCTGTAAGAGACAGCAAAAATGCCTGGGGAAAAAGTGATCTGATTTATACTTCAGTTTCACAGCATCCCTCACTCCTACTGGGGACTGGAATAGTATGTAGTAGCTGATATTACACCTGACAAAAAAAGGAAGCTAAGTTTTATGGAGCACACAAAGGCTAAAATTTATAACCTGCTGCATAGTTTGACAGCACTTAATAAACTCACAGACAAAGCGTGTGCTGAGATAGTAGAAATTCTACAGAAATCACCTGTTCCTGAAGGCAAYAGCAATGGAACATTTCTGCTTTTATAAATAAAATAGAAAAATTCATAGCAATGTGGAGCTGAACTGATGAAATAAATATAGCAAAGCCATTTCGAAGAACTCTGAAACAATGGATATAGAGACTAGTTTGCATATAGGAAGCCCAGTGAAGCAATTCCAAATGAGCTATCTGTAGCAAACTGAACTGATGCTAAAAGGTGAAGATAAAATTACAGTATCTATTGAGATCTACATTAGGGACACCAAGAAGCTTTCTGGAGTCTGACAATATTCTGGGAATTAAGATACAAACAGGCAACAGTGGGACTATGTAATTGCCTGCTATTACGTTTCTACAAGCAATGCACTCCTTGCGTTTATGTATGGATTTAAAACAGAAATAGAAGGCAGTGACCATTTAAAGATACATCTATAAAGCCTGTTATGTCCAATTCCTTTTTGTACTACTGCTTCATTATTCCTGACATGGAGATTATGAGTGTAGCACAATGATACATGTCCTGGTGATGAGATAAGCAATTGTGCTTATCTTAGTTGTGCACAGTCTAACCTAGGGGKTTTTTTTGCCATTAAACTAACCACTTACAGATGTGATTTTGTGGGTGTTGTTAGCCACACATGCTACAGCACACCAGTATCTATAAATAACCAGCAGACCATGCATAATGAAATAACAAGTCTTATACTTCCCGCAGAACCATTTGTAGTGCAGTTGTTTTCATTTTAATGATTATAGGAAGTGCTCTGAGATACCAACTTTATGTTTTCCATTTGGAGTTAAAGACTTAACACAATGGGCGCCCACTCCTGAAGCTGTTATTTTCATCAAGGTTTCTAGTTGTCAGAGAGATGCATCCTCCTTTATCAGGAGGATAAGTCAGGAATACTTTCTTTTTGTAGCTATTGCAAATTCGCTGATTTTCCTGAACTCAGGGTTGGCAAGAGCCTGGGCTGTGCCTTGCCTTGTGGGTGTCAGGGAACTGCAAGTGGGACCAACAACCTCTGATTAAGGACAGAGAGGCAGTGTAATGACTGTTCAACTGTTACTTTTAAGTGGTCTTATTGGAAATGAAGGGAAAGAGTCCTCTCATCCAGGGAGAATCTGAGAGGCCAATGAAAYGTCCTGACTCCCAACTGGGAGAAATAAAAAGAAAAGAAGCCCCTGAACTTTTGCATGCTGATGATCTGGAGAGGAATACTTAATTTTGAAAATTTTTTAAATACTTCGTTTTCAACCATCTGTAGCTACCATTAGTTTAAATTTATGAAAAGTAATTTAAGTTAATAAATTCTTGTTTCAAAAGTCCCCAAAATCTTTGTGTTGAGGGTAATATCTCCGAATTAACCCCCACCCCAATGACATTTTGATGCCACAGGCTGTTTTCATGAAGGATTTCAGCTTAGACAAATTGGATTTTTCCAGTTAATAATGTTACATATAGATCCTAAACAACTCTAAACCCTAGCTTCCTGTTTTTATCTGCCTATGCAGCACAGCTATTTGGAAGAACTTTGGATATTAAAGCATCATTTTTCTTTTTTTTTTTCTTTCTTTCTTTCTTTCTTCTTTTCCCACCAGCAATAAAATCCACTGAGTTAAGCATGGAAGAGGGAAACCCGAGCCAACAGAGAGAGACATCAGTAAACATTTAATTAAAAGGACAGGCTGTCTTCCCTAATGAGGTACTGTTGTTTTGATTGGAGATGTTCTCCTTCTTGGTGCCTGAAGTCTTTCCCAAACTGAGCAGACACTGAGMAACTTGCATCTCCTAGTGGCTCCGGTTAGCAAGGCAAGGGTTTGTTGCGGTTGCTAAAGAGCATGGCGATATTTCTGTCTAGTAATTCCTGTTCAAGTGCTTTTCTGGGCCAGTGGGAGAGGCAGGCCCTGCAGAGAGACACCCCAAGGGGTTGGATCTTGTGGCTGACATTGCCAGCCTCTTCTTCTCCCTCTTACTGCAGCTGCACAGACTGCCACATTTATTCCCGTATGTTGTTTTTGTCCAAGTATCAGCTCTGTTTCTGATGGAAAATGAATCTCTTGCTAAGATTTTACTATCTTTTCAACACTTTTTCTCCACAACTTGCATTTCAGTTCCAATAGGGTTTCAGTTAACGTAAGAAGAAGGGATGAGACACTCTTTCCTCCTTCCACTCTTTGAACATTTATTTCCATCTCTTTATACTTGTGCCTTAATTTTGTAAAACAAAAAACCAAAAAGTCAAATTAACATTTCACTTATTTCTTCCCCCTCCTGGAAGGCTGGTATCTACTTATCTTATTTCTGCCTATTCCTGTTTTTTGACTGTACTTTTTCCATTGCATTTCTTGATTCTTTCTATTTATCTTTTAGAAGCAGTAACATGGTCTTCTGATTTCTGATCTATGCAATAATTCAGGTCTACCTTCCTTCCACTGCTCAGCTTTAAAAGTTGGTTTTTTGTAAGGGGTGGGTAGGGAAGTAAAACTAGCTATATTACTCTTTTACAAACTTTCCAAATAAGAATAAAAATGGTGGTAATAAAGAAAGAAAAATTAGATTCACTGTAACTATCCAAAAATGCAGGTCAATAGATCTGAAGAGACTTTGCTTTGGAAATGGTGGGGAAAATAATTTTTTAAGAGGAGAGCGAAGACAGAAATATTCACACAACCTTCCAGTAGTGAAAAGGGGGAACATGAGGGTTTTAAGACTCTCGTCCAGCCCCACCTACAAGGAATCAAACTTGTTTGGTAGGTTTTTAGAGAGCTCTTCTCTTAAACAACCTAAATGACATTGAAAAGAGCCCAACAAATCCAGTTTTCTAAGTTTAAGTAATGCTGCACAGCTGCTGGAAACTAATGAGAAAAACTCCAATTCCTGGTTACCTAACACTTCTTACTTGGTATCACTAGGCCAAAGTCCTCTACTGTTCATGCTAACACATACATTTCATGATGAAAATAGTCCAAGAAAATGTCTTACCTGATTCTTGTCAAAGATGTGAAACACCTGCTCAACATACTTGTTTGCCTGAGGGTTCATCTCATGTAAACCCAGTATTGTCTTAAACTCATGGAGAGTAAGTTGCCCAGAGGGGCAGTGGTTCATAAATTTCTGGTACCATTTACTGTTTTCTGTTGCAGCAAAATCATCAGCTGATTCCCCGGCACCCATAGCACCATTTGCCCTTCCTCTCTGTCCACGCCACACTGTTTGCCTTTATGCAGTGCTCCTATGTTCCTGGGCWAACCTCCAGCTAGAATTCACCAACAAACAAGGAGCTGTAAAACTACCATAAACCTCTTAAAGATCCCTGCAGATCTGGATTAGGCAAAAATAGAAACTCCATGGGATCTCCCTTTGTGACCTGTTTGAATGCAAGCAGGCTTGTCAATAGGTGGGTGCTTCTTTCTGGCCAGAGCTACCTCAACTCCTCGACATGTTCCCAGGGCTCAGCCTGCTTCTGCAGGGGCTCTCTTGAAGACAAAACATGAAATTTGTGCTCACGTTGTGCAAGATCCTGTGTCAGGTTTGCAGCCTTGGTGCTCTTGCTAAACTTACAATGCTTTGCACTAAAAATGTGCTGGCTAAGATGACTTTGAATGCTTCCCAAACTGTGAAATGGCGTTGCTGTGCTTTGTTTGGAGGGCTTTGCATTCAACCCCTTGGAAAACAGGGAAAATCATAAAGCCTGCAAAATACTAATGATGTGTATGGTGACTCTAGTGTGTGCCAGTAAGCGTTCATCCAGCTGAAGGAAGATAACGTATAAACAGACCATACAGTATCATAACATTAGCATTGAAAGCTAATGTTCTGAAAATCTCTCACAGGAAACATCAGGTTATTTAAATACAAAAACTGGTGAAATTCACACATCAGAACTTGAAGAAAGGATATAAATCAGAGCTAGTGAAATTCAGGAAGGGGGCTTTTTAACTGAAGGCAGGCTCTTCATGACTCTCCAATTAAAAGTACATACTTTGAATTTGACTTAACATCCCGTCTAAACCAATACTTTTAATAAATACTTTTCATATAGTCATAAGGTAAAAAGAACTAGGAACATGTCCTTATTTATGTAATTCTGAAACAGTAAGAGCATGGGGAAGCACTAAGAAGTAATCATATTGCTTCATTTGCATAATCCACTTAACACACATGTTCTGTTCACACAGTCTCAGTGATGGGTTTTCAGATAATACAGTGATAGAAATTTGAATATTTAAAACATGACATTTTCAGTATCATAGAAACTGGAAGCTGAAAGAGGCACCTTCAGTGATTTCAGGTTCAGGGAGAAGCTTGCAGCACACCAAAGTCTGCTGTGTGCTTGAAATCTCACTTCCTAAATGCCAAATACATGCTGCAAGAGATTAGATCCCAAATTCTTTTTCTCATCCAGTAATGTCAAAGATCTGCCAGTGATTTTTACCATCACGGCAGTAGACAAAATCTGATCCTCTAACAGAAAAAAAAAAACATAAAGACTTCAGAAAAAAAAAAAAGAAAACTAACCCTGCAATTTTCAACTTCAAAATATAATTGCATTGCAGTAGGCAAGATGTTATGACACTTCAGAACCTTGACTTATGTGTAGTTTCTTTCACAAAAAAATTATATCTGCTTATTCTGTTAAGAAAGAGTTAAATAGTTACCGCTGACCAAATCAGGTAAGTTGTTATTCCACTGAAGTATAAAGGAGGATGAAGAGACTTGGTTCATCTAACCTGCGAAGAGCTGAGTCATCTTGAAATAAGATCCTTCAGCTCTGCTAAGCGTGGAAAGGAGTCTTGAACTGGATTTCTGTATTAAGACCAGCATCCAGAAGACAAATGCATTTTGATTGTACTACACCTAAGTCATGCTCTTGTTAGAGAAGTGTCAATATAGTCAGAATGATCAAGAACAGTATGACGATACTGTTACTCAGAAAGCCGGTGCCAAGCCATAAAAATCCCATATGTGTTACTCTTGGCAAGCTGGTATGCCAACAACTCATTCTTCTTCCTATATAGATTGGTTCCCTAAGCCAGCCTGAAGCCCCATAGAATGACTTCACAGGAAACATACATTACAACAGATAAATATACACATCGTATCAAACTACACAGACGTGGTGTGAATCCCAAAGGGGAAGCTTATGAAATCCTGGTGTATGGCGTGAGAGGTCCTGGTCCTCATTTGCCACAGGCTTTTCAGTGAGGCTTTCACAAGACTTCATTCAAGGCAAAAGAAAAATAAAACTGAGCTACAGCTGAATCTTGTAGTTACACTGTTGCCATTTCATTAAAAATTATACTGTTGCTATTTCATCAAAAATAGATTTTTTTTTTCTATTATTAAAAAGGAAAAAGTAAAACATTCAGGTAAAACATTCTGGTTCATTTGATTCATTTCTCTAAGTGTTTAAGCCTTTCCAGCCACTAAAGTACACAAATAGGTTGGACAAGGAGAAAAACTTGCCAGCCTTTTATCTGGGAGTAGATGCCACATTCTTCATGTTATTTCCAGCTGCAAAAGGATACAGACTATACATTCCCAGGTATATGACTATTCTAAATGTGCTGTTCCAGTCCTGCCTTCTAAATAACTTTTCCTGGACCTATTGCTGCAACAGCTCAATTAAGAAAATATACAATAAAATCTATGYCTCAGATTACAGTAGCTAATGGAGGATTGTTACAACATCTTGCAGAACTGGAAATGAATATCAGATCTTTGGCGGGACCTCATTATTAAATAATGAAGTTATAAGCCTAGCATAAGCAGTTTTATAGTGGATTTTATGAAGCCCTAAAGACCAAATCGTTGTTTAATTTCATTAAAAGGGGGGGGAAGACTTCCAAACGGATAAAACATTGAAACATCTTTTTCTGTCTATCATGGAACATTAAGTAAACAAGCTCTTCTGGGAACAGCAAAACAAAAGCCTAGATTTGTACAGACTCTGTCTTTTGTCCCCTAAATCTCCACACCCTGGTACCCCAGCTCCACCCTGTATCCTCACCAGGCAAAAGGAAACAAGTGCCTGATTATTTTGCCAGCCAGCTGTTGCCTTAAACGATGAATAAAAGCTGAATTATGCATGACTGGGGCATTCATTCTGGGTGTGTCCCTGCTACCCAGCTGCCAATTTTTATGAAAACTTTAGGAACTAATTAGCTGAAATGCCTGCTCTTTGAAATTTCATTGAAATATGCCAATTGATTAAGAAGTTATGGGGAAACAGGAGAAGGGGATCAGAGATGGATGGATAGGACTATGTAACAGTCAAACCCTGATGTGTATATAACCTGACAAGTTTAAGGCATACATCTTAATATTTATCAGATGAGCAAGCTACTCCCTGGGTGCTAAGCTATTTGTACTGGGAGGAAGGCCCTGCAATTAGGAACCTGTAAAAAAACAACCAACCATAAGACACCACCACCCCCCCTCCAAAACCCCAAAAAACAAAAACTCCCAAAAGCTCCCCACCTTTTGGGTTTGGAGCTCTTTCCCCTTTTAGACAGGTTCCAGGTTTACCTAAGGCTTGTCTTCGTACGAAGTGACTAGCTACTTCTGCAGAATATTTTTTCCTTACAGAAAGGTACTCTAAATAACCTAGATATAGAAAAGTATTCTTCACAACTGTAACGTGTTGGATTGTAATGCTTGAAGTATATAAAAAGCAAACGCCAGCATCTATATGCACATTCTCAATACTGTAAGTAATATAAACAAGTGAAGAAAACTGTTACAGTTTTGATTACACGTAGTATTACAAAGACTACAAATAGTAGAGAAAGCCGAGTGGGGTAAGGTGGTAAAGAGCAACCGTGCCCTGAAAGTTTGTATCTAATTTATTCTGCATTCTCTTCCTGTACTGGATGCACCATTTACTGAGTACAATAGATATTTTCAAATACATAGACCAATATCAGCAGTAGCAGCAAGTTCTCCTAGGCATTTCTGTTGGCGCAAAGCTATTTGAAGGGTACTTTCTTCTTCCCTCTCCACACCCTCAGTTATCTCATGGCAAACACTCAATTTCCCTATGCCTGTGGTTGGTCCTGCACTGGTATGCTATCACCTTGACAGAAGTCTGATTTTCAGGGAGTGTTTATTTCACGTTCCAGTTTTCTGAAGGGTAACTAAAACCAGCTGCAGGCTCAATTTTCTGAAACAACCTCAAGTCACTAGTTGCTTTGAAAGTATTTGTCTAAAATAAATTTTGGAAATATTTCCAAATATTTCTCAAGAGCACTGAAGTGTCAAGGGCTTTTTGCAGTACACATTAAAGCTAAACTGAAAAAGCTCTTAGATGAGCTCAGACACTATCCATACGTATTACCCAGGAAAGTTAGCATTGATAAAGCTTTACTGGGGAACATAATGAATCGATTTATCAATTGAAAAGAAGACAGTAAGTTGACAATTTCTGCCAGTCAGATTCCATGTTTATGGACTAGAAGTTTGCTCATCATGTGTAATTAGCACATTTATTGAGTTAGGTGATGCTACTTAATCAAATTCCAGTATATTTAACCATCTGCAAATTAGCAGGTGGAATAAAAGAGCATGTGATGAGACTGATTTTATAGGAACAATACTTGAAGATTATGTAAGAAAGAATTACATAATACCAAAAAAGCAAGCTGAGTTGGGGTTGGGGGTGTGTGTGGAAATACGCATAACAAGAAAACGGTGTAACAAAGGTACTGACTCCGGGAATTCTTAGTCTACTGGGCACCATACAAGAAATTAAAGGTTGGGTGTAAAGCCACAGAAGGTACCTTATACTCTCAGCATTTTCTGAAACAAATATAATTCATTTCATAATAAAGAACAGAAAGGCCATTTCTGGAAATTGAAACTGTCTGGAGCAGTTCTGGCTACAATTTGGACCAGTTTTAATCTGCCACTAAAGTCATTCATGTAATGTAATAACACATTTTTCATTACATCTCTGAATTCATTGAGATCAATGACGTGGGTAGAGAACACTAATACTTTTTTTTTTTCTTTTTTAAATAAGTTTTTATACCATGATGGGCCCATCTGTTCTATTAGCTGGAAGCAGACTTTGATTGTGTAGTATTGACAATTCAGCCTAAACCTTATTTCAGTCAAGGACAAACACTTTTATAGGAGTTACAGATGACTCTCCACTTCTTTTGTAGCATTTGATAGCAAGTGTTATTTTGGCTTAAGGGGAAAATAACAAGGCACAGTCTTCTGGATGGGTCTCATGGCTAGAAGGAACCTGTATGAACACCGAGTTGGAAGAACATAGGACAGCAGTGCAACTAACAGCTGCTGGATGCCTTTGGGATGAGCTACGATGTTAAGCAGTAAAACTGGGATGATGGATTAAAACCAGACAGATGTATCTTTGGAAAAGGGGGATTGACTGATACTAAACTAAGCCACAGAAGGTGCTTGGAATGAATCCAGCAGTATTTTATCTGGTGACAGAAGGAATCATACTGTGTCTATGTTGCATATTCTTAAAGCATTAATACCTATGGACCCAGCCAAACACTTACTTTACTTTAAAAAAGATTTTTCAAGCAGAGATATGTAAATAAAACTGCCAATTATTAACACACACCAAAAATAATAATAAAAATCTGGGTTTCAAAGATGAGAAACTATTCAACATGTACTAAAATGACTGTATGCAATTTTCAAAATGGCAAAATGTACTGGGAACAGAGCATTCAAAATTGTTTGCCTGCCACTCATGTTTATTTGCCCATAGTTTTCTACTGAATCACCTCTGAATCACTTCCATTACCTGTGAATAGTCAGCATTGCCAGCCCTCCGAGACATGTCACTGAATGCATCAAATGATACAGCCATTAGAAAGCCAGCAAGTTAAGAATGAATTCTTACCTTATTCATGTCAAATGTGTGAAATACTTGTTCAACGTAGCTGTTAGCTTCTGGAGTAAGTCCGTGTAGATCCAGGACGTGTTTAAATTCATGCAGACAAAGTTGTCCAGATGGGCACTCCTTCATAAATTTTGTATACCAATGGTGAATTTCCATAGCATTAATGTCATCTGCTGATCCAGCAGCACCCATAGCATCAAACATACCAGGTAACCTTTTTCAGTATTTATTCATACAAATGTTCATTCTTGCTTCCCAACAATGATCATTCAAATAGCAACTCTGCCTTTGAGAGCTACTTTAAACCTCTTACAGATCACTACCAATATAGACTAAGTAAATATAGCACCCTAGCAAGATTACTGCCGCCCAGTTTTAGTGCACCATGGTTTTATCAGCTGATTACAGTCTTTGTGCACAGTCAGTTTGCAGAGTCTCACCAGGGCATGAGGACTGATTATACTGATTCTCATCTTGCGTTGGCATCTGTGGTGCTAAAGCTGTGTAAACTGGATGAATATTGAATAAGCAACACTCAGGGACTTTGAGAGTAGTTTCAAAACCTTTGTTTTAATAATTCACAAGGTTTTAACTAAACCTTCAGCCCCATTTTAATATTTGGATACCTTTCGTGCAGCTGCCTTGTAGCAACTGTCTTTTCATTTTTATTACTTCTGTATATACCGTGGTCCAAATCTTACSTTATAGGCCTCACATTATAGGCCACAACTGCGACATGATTTGACTTGGATAACCTGAAGAAACCCTGAAAGCAGCTATACACTAAGCACAAAAAACTTGCCATTGTCTTCAGACAGCAGTTCTGCAAGCATCTGAGTCTTGCATAAGCCAATGTTGTCCTAAAAACTGCTGCCCCACTGCCACTGCTCATTCAATCCCATGCTTTCCCTTCCTTTAGGCCAGCATGGGTGTTTGTGGTTGCACTTGGGAACAACTCTAAGAACAGATCCAGGCAAAAGCTTGCCATAAAACTGAACACTAATAAATATCGTTAGCTTTAGACAACAATATTTAAATTTTGCATTGCCGGGTCTCACAAAACATTGGGTTCTACAAGAGAACAGATTAAGCGGGGATGGGAAAGGGTGGCCAGCAGTAGAGGGGGTGCAGGACTGCTTCTTCTGCTGACTCAAATTGTTTGTGGAAACTTGTAAAGCAATGTCATAATGTCTGTGCTGTATAGCAGTACATAGCAGTTTACAGTTTTACGGTATTTAAGCCTTACAGCATATGCCATGGCACGCAGCAGTTAAAGACTAAACTGTAGAATGTAAAAATGCAATTGTTACACTTACGCCTACCATAAAGGTGTTGTCTAACCAGTGGCACTCTGGTGGTGCCTCACAAGAGAAAAGGTGAGCACTAGCCAAGCAGCATTTCTACTTCACTCTGCAGAGTGGAATGCAGTCCGGCTGCCCCTGGAGCGCTGTACAGCTGCATGAGCTGAATTTTCCTCTGGGCCAAGGTTCAGGCTGGTTCAGTTGCAAAAGCAGTATCAACAGCCACGAGAGACAAATTTGATCTCAAAACTGCAAAGAAACTGAATGCAACTCTTGGACACGTCACAAAACCTGGTTTTCAGGAGACACGAGGGATGAGCGGTGGTGCATCCATTGGGTGTGTGCAGTGAGGGTGGTGTAACTGAACCTGGGCAAGCTGCCCCTGCAACAGAAGGTTTAGGGCAGGCTCTGTGTCACAGCATACAGGTTCACGTAGTCATCCAGTATTTTGAACTCTGTTTAATTCTTTAGGCAAATAAAGACACACTAATCACGTAAGATCAGAATTGCAAAATATTTCTCAGAAATAGGTACAAGCCTTCACTGCAAAAGGTGACAGGGCTGGAACAAGCTGGCCTGTGACTGGAACAGGCTTTCAGCACGTATTTTTAAGTACGTTGCATAAACCAGAGTCTGCAGCCAGTCAGGGCAATGCTGCTGAGGAGGGAGAGAAGGGGGAAAAAAGCGCACCCGGATGCCTGGAGGACTTGAATAGTGACATATACTGTAGCTATCATTAAAAGGTGATTTTTCTAATCTCTAGTCCTTCCTTGCACCACTTTCAACAGTCTCCCCAGAGCAACAATAGCTGTCCGCTAACATGCTGCCAGTTATAGGATCAAGGCCTTCAATACTGAGAAGCAGCAGGGATTACCTATGTAAAATACTGAATAAAACCAGAATAAACCTGAAACATGTGAAGTGGTATTTGGAAATACTCCACTTGAAAATATCACTAGCAGGCAAAGAATGCTGTATATGTAATAACCAAGAACAGCAAACAAAAGAAAGGTAGCTTGAAGTAGCAATCGTCAGYCTTTTATCTTTGTTCATCAAATCTAAATTTTCAATGGCTAGTAATTGGAAATGCCRACACAGAATTTTCCAAGTGTATACCTACCAAATTTCTTGTTCAACAAAAAGAGGAAGTGTTTTAAAACTCAGATGTTACTCAGACTTCCTTTTTTTCAGAAATAACAGCAGTATTTAAAGAAAAAAAATCAAAGGTTTCAACCATAGGTTTCAGAAGCCATAGACAATTAAGTTTTTGTAAATACAGGAGTCTACAATCATTTTTTGTACATTTTCATTTTCAAATGTGCTTCTGAAAAAAGTGACAGCATAAATGTGAGTATCAAAGACTAAGCCATCTCAGTCCTTGAAAATGTGCATATTTCTTTCATGTGGCACGAAAGAATCTCCTAACTCTGTTGTGTTTGTACTTACAGAAGACAAGGTTAAAATGCCAGAGAAATCCATGTTTTATTTACGTAACTCTTCAAGGTAATCATCAAGCTGTTCTAAATTATCTATTTGAGGAATCTGAAAAAGATGTAAATTTTACACTGCAGCATTTGATAAAATAAGCATACGAACAAGCACGACGTGCTTATCAGCAAAGGTCATAATTAAAAAAGAAATAAGACAGAACACCCAGAAGACTTGAAGAAGCAGTGCAATAGCCCAGAATAAAATGGAAGCTAGAATTAAGTGCAAGTAGGAGAAGAAGCTGCTTTTAAAGGAGTTCTTTTAGGCCACTTTCCTGTTAGGATAGCTTTACTGGGGGATTATAGTGATGAAGGACACACAGATTAGAAGGGCTATGCTGGCAACACTGTTCTTTTTAGCAATTAAATACTATCCTCACTTTCACTCTGAGGAAAAGATACTTCTCTAGTTAAAGCACAATTTTCTCAGACTTACCGTCTCTGCACATCCAGGTTAGTCGGGGATTATATTTCTTCATATGTATGACCCTACAAGCAAAGTCCAGAAGTAGAATGAGGGAGAATGCAGAAGTAGTGAAGAACTTGCATTGGAGGTCTGCAGGCAATGTAATATAAAGGGGAAGGAAAGCAGCTAGAAGGGGAAAAGAAACACACAGCAGAGAGACTGACAGGACATTGAAAAAAAATCTGCCATAAAAGAAGTGTGAGGCCTGGAAAGAAGAAGCTGAACTTATGCATCAGAGTGAAACTCAGAATTTAATTCCAAAGACTTAAATCCAGCATCAACAGTCGTACATAGAAACCTATTGCCCGAATAGTGCCTGTATCAAATATATACCATGTGCTTAGTTTCCTCTGAACATGATTGGAAAAAAAAAAGCCAGGTCACCTGGAGCCTCTCAGCCCTGTACCAGATGGCACCTGTGCTTAGACCTTCATATGTTAATGGAAGTGACTCAAGGCTACTAACACAGGTTATGAAATAAAGAGCCTTGAGGCTCTGATAAACTGTATCTAGGGAATTTCAAGTTTTCTATGCATGATGCTATGAAATATAGGGGAAAATGTAATGAAACATTTGAAACATAAAAATCACAGACAATGAGGACAACAATAACAGGACAGAGAAATCAACAGCTATTTTATGGAGAAGCCTCAAGGGACTAAACTCTGACCACAGCTTTTTCCCCATAGCAAAATTCTCAGTAAGTCTCTGTCAGTGTTATATATCAGCACCATCAGTCTCTGCAATCCACAGGAATAAGATGCTTGGACTTTAAGGACGTAGGAAGACAGCGCCATTTAGAATTTTTATCTGATCCCTTTGCTGCAGTGACAGGAAACAATCTTAACTGTGGCCATAAAAATCACAGGTTACTGAACTGAAGTGTCTTATTTTCCTTTAACATCAAGACAGCCTTTCTGGAATTCTTTGAAATATTCCTGCAAAATAATTTGAGAAAGGATCACTCAGATTTCTTTAAAAAAGAAAAAAGAACGTTTGTGTAATTATACTGTGGAACTGATTACCACAAGGTGGTATGGAGGCTAAAAGTAAATGAGTTCAAAAAGCAATTAGACAATTTCATGGAGGAAAAGCCCATTAAACCCATTTATTGAACTTGTTACTTGATTGAGTGGCCACAGGCTGCTGGAAGCAGAGAGGGTGACTGAGGGGTACCTGTTCCCTAGGCACATGCTCCTGGGTATTGCCAGAGACAGGAGAGTGGACCAGAAGTACTTTTGACCTGGCTAGTGAAGTATGGCTATTTTTATATACTAGGCACGATCCAAAGAGTGTTTAATTAGCTTATCTTTATCCAGCTGGTGGTCAGACTGACTGAATGAAGAGCAATCATTTTGGAAAAAAGGATGCTGTTTCGAAGGTCCTGTCTTAAATGCATGTCTGGGTACAATGAAGGCAAACCCAGTTTATTTGTAATTTGCACACTTATCATAAAAGCATTGATGTAAATTATTTTTTCTGTACAGTTTCTATTTGCATCTTCCCATCATTTTTTCACACAGGCTTAGTGCTTCCTTATTAGGATCCTTTCTGTTTTAATTTGCCTGTAAGCTTCTYGGTGTTCTTGTATGTGAAAATATGCAACTCTGAATACACAGTAATAAACCTGTAAATTAGTGGCTTATTATTGTGTTATGTCCTACATCTGTTTTCTTAAGTGACAAAACAATACATATGCAGAAATCTGCCTGCTACCAAAGTCATGATGCATACAGGGACAAAACAGGGTTCTACTTATATCAGCTAATAAGAGAAAAAAAATCAGAAATAGTTGTGATAGYCTACACTGAGAAGATGACTAGATGGCAATTAACCTGTAATTCTTCCTCTTCTATTGTTGTTGTTATTATTAGTACTTAATCTGCAGTGGTTCTCATAAACTTTATTAGATGCCTCCAAATTAGTTTTGTAAGTTGTTTCTAAATTGTTGGTAAGGTTACTTAAGTAATATTCTAATGCTACTAAAGCCCTTTATAAAATATTAAGGTGACATCATTGTCTTTCTGGGACTCTATACAATACAGACACTATTTTATCTTAAAAAAACCCCGCTAAACAAAAGGCAACCATCCCCTTCCCCCCACCCTAAGTGGAAAAAAGAGATAGGATAAATAAAAGTTACTCCTCCTTCGGAAGGATGCTAAATACCATAAAATTCACCAAAAAGGTGTTAATGAAACAATTTAACAATTAATATTTGTAAAGTGATTATACGAACTTAAGTTGAAGAACATACATAACATGCTTAGCACCACTAGCCTTGAAAAGAAATCTTAAATTTAATAAGTAAGTCATAATTTGATTTGACAGCAGTAATTGCATCTAATCGGGCAGTCCTTGCTGGGGTAGAGCCTGGGATTATCTAAGCGGCGAGATTAGCRTTACGTGAACGGGCACAGGAATTCACACCATGCAAAGCATCACGTTCCCTCTGAGCACCTGGGCGCAGAGGGACTCGGTGGGAAACGGGAGCAGATTCAGCTCCAGTGCACCAAGGCATGTCTCCCAGGCTACAAATAATCCATAGATGGACATCGATGTTATCTATATGCATCTATGCTTATATGGACATGCAACTAACTCTGGAAGCTCAAGACAGGCCACATTTTTCTTCTTTTGTTCAATAACTAGAAATACTTGAAATTAAATGTAATTTACCCTGTGAAGGCACTTCAGTAATTCTGCCATCTTTCCCCTCAGGCTACTAAGTTTTCCTTGAGCAGCTGTGTTTGCAACTCACAGCTTTGCTGTGGTTCGCTAGCATACTCTGCTTTGTAGATGTGGCAAATGAGGGACAGAATTTTTCTCTCTCTCTTCTTTTTTTATTTTTAAATGGAATTAAATAGTCTTTCAAATCTAAAGAGACTGTTTTGTTTTCTATCCTGGATAAAGGCAACCTGCACTCCCTTTAAAAATATTTTTCTACTGAGAACTCCTATAAATATTCATCTGCATGTAGAGAATTACTAGCTAATAACACATCATGGGTAATAACCTATAACAGAGGACTTGTAAACAGTGGCCTGTAGGGTACATCCATGTTGACCATGTCTGGTCAACAGCAACTGATGCAGAATGGACTCAGGTGATTACAGTAACTTACTTTATAGCATATCCAAAAATGCTATACCAGCATTTGAACCTTTGCCAGCCTGTTGACAGCTGCCATGCTGTCATTATTGAGGTCAGACTGAAAAAACTTGTAAGTTTTGTTTTCTCCCTCCTGTTTTTCTGTCAGAAGGACCCCAAGTAGTTGAGAGCAAGATCTGTTAATAGGATAGGACAAAGGAAACAAAAAGGAAACTGGTATCTTTTCGTCTTACTATCAGCATTTGGTATTACATCCTGAGAGGCAATACACAAAAATAAAACCAGCATGGAATTTAATTTAGAAGAAAGATGTAGGAAAATCTTTTGACCTTTTATACTTTATATTCCTCAAGAGGAATTTCATCACCACTGTGCTATGCAGCACTGACTGCGCTGCAAAGTTGTCTCACACCACCACAGCAATCTGAAAGATAGTTCCTGACTGCTGTAATTCTTGACAATTTTTAAGATATGAAAAAATATCAGTAGGCACAACATTTATTCAAGTGTTTTTGCACTGAGTATTGACAAAGTGTTCCTCTGTGTTTCAGTCTGAAAAACTGATGAAAATACATGTTAGAGAATTTACTCTTCACTAAGAAGTTGCACTCTATGAGTAGGAAGGCACAACTTCAATGCTTTCAGAAGAGGAATGTACGTGCTTAATCAGCACATGCAATTAAAATAAAGGCACAGGAAATCTGGTGGAGTTTAGGAAGTAAAGATCACTGTTTCCAGGCAATTTTGCTGATGTATTACAGATTTCTTTTTTGCATTTTTAAAGTATTTTCATCATCGTGTAATAGGTCAGCATATCAGCATTCACTGTTAAGAGCAAACCACTTGAACTCTAAGCTCTGAAAAATTGGATTCAGACCTGCAATCAAAATTTGAAAAGAAACAAAGGGGAAAAAAGTGATTTGGGTTCCAAAGCTGTTTGAAGGTTTAATTTCATGAAAAGAAGAGTGCTCTCTAGCTTAAGAAGTGGAGGTTACATATTCTGTTTGTGAAACCGGGTAGGTTCCTCTCAGCCATTATACTTAGGTAGAAACAGAGACCTCAACTGATCTTCCAATTTCATGAGCTGGTATTTTAAGAAAATCTCTAATCTGTTCCAAACTTCCATTTTCTTAGAGAATAACACTATCCAGTGAACTGGTAGAAAGTCCCAGAAAGATATGGGATGACAGGAAAAAATTCTCATTCCTTAAAAATCAGATGTTCAACATGCAACAGCGAGCGTGAAGATTTTACCAAATTCTTTTCCRTAGCAGATACAAAAGGGGAAATATATTCTAAGTACTCCAAGTTCATTTACTTACTAAACCAGGCCTCATCCTTGAAAAGCACATCACAGTGAAATATGTGAACTATTCTTGACAGCAAGTGCTGTTTACATGAGCCTGGAAAACTGACCTTTAATAGACCAATATTGCTTCTCTCACAGTTCTTAAAAATCACCACATTGGTGTGATTTGTCTAAGACACAAGATACACTTCCTAGAGCAATTCTTCTAAATCTGAAGATTTACTCAAAGATAATCACCCTGGTTTTGCACTACTAAGTTTGAGACCAAATTTTCCAGCCTATTATCAGAGAAATCAATGTATTCACAATCCCAAAAAATGTCACAAAAAACATTTAAGTGAACTAAATTCTTTCTGTATTAATCTTTTGATAGTCTTTGTATTAATCTTTTTACCACCACAATATTTTGCAACAATAACTGAAAGCTAAAGCTGAGCTCAGGTTTTCTGAATTAGGCTTAACTTCTTTGTCTATTTCACAGAATTTAAGAAGCTTTCCAGAAGCTTTCTGGAGTATTAAACATACTTCTGTCAATAAATTAAAGAATAAAAATCAAAGAATGCTTTTTTCCTTGCAATAATTACACCTATCTAGTGACACAACATCTTGGAATAGAAATGAATTTTAGATAATATTTTTTACCTGGATGCAGCATGATTCTGGCTTCTTTAATTGTTCAGGAGGAATCTCTGGTTGTTCTTATTTAGAAGGAAAAATAATTAGTATTTACATTCAGGAGGTGAGTATTATGTGCATGTATAAAAGGGGTCAAGAGAAGTTTGTAAAGGAACAACAGCTGAACAAAAGCAAATAGAGAAAGGAGAGGACACCAGTTAAGTTCAGGAGGGTATGGAAGCCCTAGATGAGCAAACTAACTCTTTACTGTCAGCTGGTGAATAGTGACATTTTCACAGCTGAGTTATCCTCCTATACCTTAAAGGTGACATTGGAGTATTTAAGAATAAGAAGTCTGCAGTACTGGAGAAAAAGAAGGCCGGGACAACTGATAAACCTGCCCTCTGATACTAATATAAATTTTAAATCCTTTGATCTAAAATTAAGTTCACCAGAACAACCATAACATGCTGTTTAATTCTGTAGATCAATTCCTGGAAAAGTTTGAAAAACTGAAGTCTGTTGCTGCGACAAACCTCAGAGAATGTGAACGTGCACTTTGGACAACCAACTGCTGGCATCTTCCAGTAACACAAGCCCCCAGTAAACATGCATAGATAGTAAACTTTCCGATGCTGCAAGACAGCATAGGACAAAATGTAAAAAGATCCCTGAAAACAAATCTATATGTTTCTTGGGTCCTTGATGGGAAAGCAATTCAAACTTTGCATGAAAATATCTGATCTTTGCCTTTCACCTTAAAGGTGTCTGGAAGCTGTTCCCTTTCTAAATTGAATTAGCAATATGCAGAAGCCGGACGAAAGCAGCTTATTAACAGGGGTAGAGTGAGCTGCAGCTTCTCTGAACGGTACTGTAGTCTTGTCTTCTGAGGTCATCATACATCTGCAAAGTTTTAGAAGCAAGTGGGTAACAATTTGTCCACAGAGACAAAACATAACAACTAAGCACATGTAACATGGACTGGTAAAAATAATCAAGCTGAGTAGCTGTACTTACCAAGAGTGACTCCTAAAGTGTACCAATTTCTGTTGTAAATGATTGTGGTGGGTTGGCTGTGGCTGGCTGCCAGATGCCCACCCAGCTGCTCTCTCATTCCACCTCCTCAGCAGGATGAGGGAGAAAATAATATGAAAAAGCTCATGGGTCGAGATAAAGACAGGGAGATTGCTTACCAATTACTGTCATGAGCAAAACAGACTTGACTTGGAGAAAATTAATTTAATTTATTCCCAGTTAAAATAGGGTACCATGCTGAGAAAGAAAAACAAATAAAAACAACACCTTCCCCACAACCCCCCTTTTTTCCATGCTCAAATTCACTCTCTCATTCCCGACTCCTCTACCTCCTCCCCCCGCGCACAGGGGATGGGGAATGGGGGCTGTGGTCAGTCTGTAACAGCTCCTTTCTGCCTCTCCTTCCTCCACACACTTTTCCCCTTCTCCAGGGTGGCTCTTTCCCATGGGCTGCAGTCCTTCAGGATAAACTTGCTGCAGCTTGGGCTCTCCATGGGCTGCAGCTCCTTCAGGGCATGTCCACCTCCTCCAGCATGGTCCTCTCTACAGGCTGCAGTGTGGATACCTGCTGCAGCGTGGTCTCCTCCGGGGGATGCAGGGGAATCTCTGCTCAGGTGCCCGGAGAACCTCCTCCCCTCCTCCTTCTCTGACTTTGGTGTCTGCAGGGCTGCTTCTCATGCTCTTTCCCTCACTCCTCACTGACTGTGCAGCATTTTGCCCTTTCTTACACAGGCTTTCCCTGAGGTGCCACCACCGTGGCTGTGGGGCTCAGCTGTGCCCTGCGCCAGGTCAGCTGGAGCTGGCTGGAACCAGCCGCTCCTCACAGCCGCCCTGCAGCCCCCAGATGCCACCACCTTGACACCTGCACCCAGTACATTGCTTCAACCAAAATTTCAGTGCAGCTAAGGACGGGGACAAAAGCAGACAAAAGCAGACACTGCCTGCACTGAAAAACAGGAGAGGCCAATCACTTCCCTTACAAAACTCATTGGAAAAATTGTGTCAATGCACGTCTTGATACCAATTCTGTAACGTCATCACATGTCTGTGTGTCAGTTGGTATCGCTGCGGTTTCCAATGAAATAGGAACTCTACCTGCATCTGTATGTCAGAAGTGCTTAAGATGAAAAGCTGGACATGAGCCGACAATGTGCGCTCGCAGCCCAGGCGGCCAACCATATCCTGGGCTGCATCAAAAGAAGCGTGGCCAGCAGGTCGAGGGAGGTGATTCTGCCCCTCTACTCTGCTCTCGTGAGACCCCCCCTGGAGTACTGCGTCCAGCTCTGGAGCCCTCAGCACAAGAAAGACAGGGACCTGTTGGAGCGGGTCCAGAGGAGGGCCAYGAAAATGATCAGGGGGCTGGAACGCCTCTCCTATGAAGAAAGGCTGAGAGAGTTGGGGTTGTTCAGCCTGGAGAAGAGAAGGCTTCGGCGAGACCTTATTGCAGCCTTTCAGTACTTAAAGGGGGCTTATAAGAAAGATGGGGACAAACTTTTTAGCAGGGCCTGTTGCGACAGGACAAGGGGGAGTGGCTTTAAACTAAAAGAGGGTAGRTTTAGACTAGATATAAGGAAGRAATTTTTGATGCTGAGGGTGGTGAAACACTGGCACAGGTTGCCCAGAGAGGTGGTAGATTCCCCATCCCTGGAAACATTCAAGGTGAGGTTGGACGGGGCTCTGAGCAACCTGATCTAGTTGAAGATGTCCCTGCCTATGGCAGGGGGGTTGGACTGGATGACCTTTAAAGGTCCCTTCCAACCCAAACTAACTATTCTATTCTATTCTAAGAAAGCAGGATATTCCCCCTATTTAGAGTAAGGAAACATCAGGAAGATGCCTCATACAGGCAAAGTGCACTTACAAGACTTCAGTGCACACCATCCCATTAGAAAATCTAGCAGAAAATTTACTTAGTGGGCAGTTTCCAATTTAGTACACTTTTAAGTAGCAGAAATCTTCTCAATTTTATGAATATTAATTCTGTTTTTTCAACCATGGATACTAAAGATGATACTAAACCATCTGGCAGCCATCGTGCGTAATTTGCTGCATTTAAAATTAAAGAACTGGACTGTGGGCCAACTATCCAGTGTGTCTTCACTATGTGTCTGTGCTATCTGATGCCATCAGTGTGTCTTCCACACAGTGCCAGAAGAAGAACAGAAAGCTTTTTTTATTTTAATTTTACATCAGTGATGGAAAAAGTCCATGTTTTACAAAATACTCCCTTGTATTTCAGATAAGAAGCTGCAGCACAGAAAAAGATTTGTCTCAGAGCTGCAGTGAAACCATGCTGGGGTCAGAAATAGCGCGTGCAGATCTGACACCTGACTTAGTCAGTTGGCATCTCAGGGATGAGGTTTCCTCCCACTCCACTTGCTCTGTTCTTGGAAAGGGTGCAGAAGAGCTGCCTTCTGCTGCAGGGATGCGACAACTTCCACTGAACAATGTACAGTGTATTTACTCACGTCACTAGCTGCATGCACGGTGGCTGTGAGTTCGATAAGGAGGGTAGGAGTAGCAACAGAGAAAGGGGATGAAGGAGGATCTTCTTTCAGACAGAATATTCATGCTGCCTAGTCTACATTGCCTAATAACCCTGCTTGAATTATTGAATGCCTTAAGATGGATGCAAATCAATTGTGGATGCTATTTCAATAAATGAAGTGCAGCCCAAATCACAGACAGAGGCCTAACACACCTGGAAACTGTACTGCAAGCTTGTGTGAGACCCTACCTTACACATTCAGTTATTGTGCCACTGCACTTACAGAGTAAGGGAAGCCGGCTTCTAACAAGCTTAATTTTACCTGCAAAAAGTCTGACTGTAAAGGCTGACACTGATGGCGTTTCAGATACCTGTACTTCTGGCATTAAGGCAGCCGTGCTTTCCCACAGAACAGTGTTGAAAGGCTGGGTTTAATGCATTTCTCCCTATTGGCAGAAAAGTCACCTTAGGGAACCACTGGTACTTCGGGCAATTTTATTGGATATCTGCTTCAGGCATACTGGACATGAGCTGCAGGCATATAACCATGATAAGGCTGCTATATCACTCTTGTAACACACATTTGAAGAGACTGTCTAATGCATGAAGTAAAATCTGACAGTTCAACTGCAGCGTGCTCATGCTCTTTTACAAACTGCATCTACTGAATCAAAGAATAACAAAACAGAACACAGCAGTTTTTCCTCTGTCAAAGTTATTAAAAGTTTTTTGAGGGATTTCAACATTTCTTCTAATTTAGTAATTGTTTTTCTCCTCTCAGTAAATGGCTTAGAGCAATTATATTAACAATCTTGGTGATGTAGCTGGCCACAGCGACTATATTCACAGAAACAGAAATGTCATAATTTTTCTAACAAATATCTTTAAATCTTCTTCATATCTCTACTTTTTCACTTCACCAGTTGATAATCCTTAAATAAGAAGCCTGGTTAAGTTTTGTCTATTTAATCTTAGTTCCTGCCTATATTTTTTTTCTTTAGTTTAAGAAGAATCTACTAAGCTATGCTTCATCCAGTGGTTGTTCAATGTAAAAGACTCCTGGAGAGCAGAAGCCTTCTATGCGTCCAGGTGCTCTTTACACTTGACCTAGAGCTTCTTAGTTTTAATGACTGATGTAACAGGAGTATGGAATATGTCCCTAATTCTGTCATTTGCTTAGTACATCACTCCTTTTTGTTTCAGGAGATAAATGGTCTCAAAATATCTAAAGCTCTTTTTGCTTCTGTCTTCAGAACCTGACACAACACTTTATTTTTTACTGCAGAGTAGACAGTCTCAGAAGCCAAATCTGCACGTGAATCGGTTTGGTATTTTACTCCCTACGTGAAACACACAGTGCATGACGAGCCAAATTAAAAATGCAGTAAAAAGTGAAAGAGAGTTGCAAAGAGAGTTTAGATAGCACTGCTGCCACAATGCATCTAGTTTAAATTCTAAGCACAATGTTTCAAAGTTATACTCTCAAACCCCCATTCCTCCTCCAAATCTGGTAGAAACACAGCATCTGCCAAAAACTTATGTGTTCAATTTATGCAATTTCCTGACCACCGAGTTCAGGACTAAATCAAAGATTTCCTCCCCCATCCAAGGACAAACTACTTGCAGCTTCACTCTCAATTTCATTCACTGTCCAGAAGAAGCAACAGTTTTTCAGTCCCTGAAAAACAGTCCACAGGGAGCATGGCTATTACTGGCTTCAGAGGGAAGACGTAAGAGGTAGAAAGAGATGAAAATCCTCATTTCACCCTGCTAAATCCGCCATTACACAATGGTGATGTGACAGGAAAAGAGCCAAATACCTGCCACTTTCATCCTGCTGAAGTGCTGAAACCAGGATTAGAGTTATATAACGCTGTAAAATGGGAATTCAGCTTGCGAAGGGAGAAATCTTTTGGTTCCCTTCCTTATTAAAATCACTGCTCATGCAGTGGAATAGCGTTGCTCCAACACGAACAAGAAACACAGAGGAGCTGAGTCCTCAAAACTAGCTCTCATCCAAGCATAGTCTTACAAGAACACACTCGAGGTGATCTCTGAGAATTCCTAGAGTAAAACTGTAGGGCAGACGTCCTAGACTGGTTAAAAACTTGATCAGATGTTTATTATGTTCTGGTATTCTGTACAGTGCTCAAACTGTTTATATTTCTGCATAAGGTTCTGAAGCGCAGACTGAAATTGGATTCAAACCTGCCTAAGTGCAAGATGAGCATAGCAGGATTGCTCAGGTATTTGCCATAGAAAAGCTTACCTTAAATGAGAGGTTGGCATTTCCAGTGTCCTCCTCCACACGCACAGGGATAGGATCCCATGAATGCTGTCACTGCATCAGCTTCCCGTCTAATGGTGCAGACTTCTTCAGTACACTAAATAAGCAGAGAACAAAATAAAATTAAAGAAAGTCAGAGGTACCCTTCCTATCGCCTTCTCAACAGTTAACATATTAAATCTGCCACAGCAAGTGTCAAACTAAAGCTTGAAATCAGGGAGACCACACCGTCCTTATTTTTGAGTCAAGGTTGTGAAACCTCCACTGGGCCAAGGGCACCGGTCCAGGGCTCTGGACTGGGGAACTCCAGTCGTTCTCCAACCCTGCAGCACGATCCTAAAGTCCACTTGGTCCTGAAAGCAGTGAGTAAGGGATGGATGCCCCAGCCTTTTCAGCCAGGGAGCAGAAAAAGTGCTTTTAGAGTTGTAAGAGCAAAGTGAGAGCAAAGGGCTGGCAGAAGGGCTTGCAAATGGGGTCAGGTAGGTCTGAGCCCTTCCAAATTATGGCAGTAGTAATGTCTCGCAGGAAGAGGAGTTGCATGTCCTCAAAAAGGGCTGGAAGAGGTTGGAAGAAGTGGAGTGAAAGCAGCTCAGGTATTCAACATCTGCTTTTGCTTTGGGAACAAGAGTATAGCTTGCTTGGAAAAGCATGGTCTCTTTGACAGCCTGGCTGTGTAGGGTAGAGAGCGATATGCACAGTGTAAGCCAGGAAAACAGTGATTAAATCAACTGTTTTGCCAGCTGGAATTCAATGATATCAGACAGGGATGAACAGAAGGCATACTTCAACCTATTCTTTCATCCAGCAGGAGACAGGTACTTTTGTACTATGAAGACAAATGAATTAGAGTTGTAAATTTTACTAAAGAGCAAATAAGAAGTGGTTGGTGGAGTGAAACCTTAGAACTTAATTAGCTTAAACACTCAAAATCAAACAAGAACAGGTGAATAGGTACTTTTGCAAAGAAATGAGGAAGATGGGAAACAGACTAAATCTTTTAAGAAACAGCTAGCCTTATGTATTTTGGAATTTCTTTAAAATGTTGGATGTTTTACACTAAAATATCTAGTATCTTAGTACTGGCAAGCCAATATTCTGACTGTTGCCCTCTCCAAAAAATTAAATTACTTTGAGAAATCTGCTAAAAATAAAGCTTTATTCAGCGGGCTTCCT
The DNA here is from genome assembly GCA_035582835.1 of Phoebastria nigripes. NCBI lineage: Eukaryota > Metazoa > Chordata > Aves > Procellariiformes > Diomedeidae > Phoebastria > Phoebastria nigripes. The sequence goes on along the minus strand of JAYKAV010000227.1, from coordinate 111,675 downwards.
TTCACTGAGTTTTAAGAGAAACACATGAGAAAATTCAAAGCAACAGTTCCCAGTTTTGACACATGTTGTAAAATGCAGAAATTGATACTGCACGCAGCAGCAGTCCAAGATATCACATAAAGATAAATGACTGAGGTACTGCAGAAAAAATATTTGTCCAGATACTACCTTATTCTGATATAACATTATTTTAATACCTGCATTATTAGGTACTGAAGTGCCTTTTCCATTTATCTTACCTCTGTGCAGCAACACTCTACATGTCTTTAAACTTATTCATCCAACAAAGCCAAGGCAGTTGGCTGAATGCTACATTGCATTTGACTATCCTGACAAGACTAGGGTCAGGCATCCAACAACCCCAGCCTAGGGAGTCTTATTATAGCAAATTTATGAGAGCAGATGTTGCTCCAGGCCTTGCAAGACTCTGTGTTGTGTTTGGCATGCTGAAGTTAAGCAGCTACAGTGGTACATATATTTTCTCGCAGCTGCATAAAGTAGTAATTATATTGGTCTAACTACATGCTAAAAATGTACAACTAAAGCTAAGCTAGCATGACTAAGGGATCTGAAACCTTGGACAAGTCCTTGCCTTTAATATACTGGGTGAACAGCAGGGTCTTAGAAGAATCCTTTCTGGTTTTTGGCAGTTTAGGGAATAGGTGTTTAATCACTGGTTTTAAAGTCTTCTTTCTGAAAATTATTGAGGCTGTGTTTTCATCAAGAATGTCAGATTTATTGTATTAACCCTATATTTATGAATTAAATGAAGAAAATGAAGGAAAACAAGAATAAAGAAGAACAAGAATAAACAAGACTTCTATAGATATCATTTACATCAAGTGGCATTTATTTACAGAAAAATGTTGCATGTAAAATTATTAGCAGTTTTTCAAAATTGAATGGAATTATGATTTAAGTCTTTAAAATAGTAAAAGAATCATTTTGATGGGTATGGAAGGCAAAATTTCATAAATTAGACTCAATTAAGATCACGCTCAAATCTAGGAAAAGGTTGCTAGCAAACAGAACAGTTACTTTTGGTAAAAGGAGAGGCTGCTGATCATCTGCTGCACTAAAAGATGGATCTTAATTGGTTTATGAACAGAGTTATATGACATAATTGACTCTGGGATGAGAACATGGGAAACTATGTCTCAGGAGGGTACTCCTGGTCATCTAATCCTCAGGTAATACTAATACTGAAGGTGGTCCCAATTTACCAGTGTACCTAGTGATTGAAAAAAGCCTCCCGTCTGAAATGTTTTTGGAAATCAGTACATTTTTACCAATCGGGTCAGTGTATAAGATCCATGAAATAGATTTAATGCTTATGCAGTCGCCAAAAATAAAGCATAAATACAAAACATCAGACATAATTCTCCAGGGAGATCTCATCACTGAAACCTGAGGGGATCATTAGCCCCCGTTTCCAACTCACTCTTTTATATAGAATGGTCTATGTTATGTATTATGTTTTGTATCATTAGCTGCAGCTATTCCAAATAGCATGGTTACTCTTCTCGCCTCTCTGGTTTAGAAGCAGCAAGCTACTTCCCTTTTCTTCCCCATCAAATAAATACATGTTTGTACATCATAACATTTTTGGCTGCTCTCAAGTAAGTCTACAGACTTGGCCGAGAACATCAGCTGAATTATTTGAAAATGGTATCTTTAAAGAACTTTTAAACATGTCTACCTTTAGTAAGTACATGCTTATTATTTAAAAAATATTAGCAATCATTTCTTTAAAAAAGGTTACATAGAAGAATCATATTGCTCTATATTGAGTGCAAGCAGAACAAAAGGCTCTTCAGGATGACTTTTCTTTCAGGTAAATAATCTGTAACAGGCAGATGGCATTCAGATTGGTTAGTTGCTGTTCCATATGACATACAAGGAAAATAAGGTTTTAGTCCTGTTATATAAATAGTTTTGTYAAAAAACACTCAAAAGCAATAAAATCTCACAAATGGAAATTAAAGCTCAGAGTAGCAATTTTCCTATTCTTAACTTTCCTCATGCCAAAGTAAGTCTTCAGTCTCATCTTGAAGCAAAGTTTATAAAATGTCACTTACAATAAAGCCAAGTTTTCTATGTGTTGATCTACCTAACTTGATAAAACCAGGGATATAGCTAACGAGTCAGATGCTATTGGTTTGTCAGGTGCAACTGCATCCTGCTTTACCTTTGCTTTTATTTTCATCAGAAATAAGTCCACTGATGTTAATGGGTTCAAAATGGCAGGGCTGAGCTATAAATATTTCCTTGCTAGTTGTTTCCCATTTCAGTCCAATACATTTTCAGACACCAGCTCATAATTATTATGAAACAGATTATGAAACTGTCTTTATCTTGAACCACAAATTTTTCTCGCTTTTGCTCTTCCCATTCTCTCCCCCACCTCCTGGGGGATGGAGGTGGGTGGGGGTGTGAGCGAGTGGCCTGTGGGTACTCAGTTGCTGGCCRCAATATAGAACAAAGAAATACGTGTGCCCACAGAGCATTTTACTAGAGTTGTTGAAAAAGATTAAGCTTTTTGCAAGCTCTTTGACTGACTTAATTATCTTAAGTATGTCTGTATCCTGACGGTTACTAAATAACGTCATAAGCAGATATGCAGACCTTTAAGAGAAGTGATTGAGCTGATGCTAGTGGAAGAACCCCGTTAACAGCTGCTGTGAAAAGCTGAGTGAAACAGCTCGCACCACCCACCTGACAGCCCAAGGCAGCAGCAGGTCAGCCTCTTCGCTCATTCTGCCCTTCTACATGCAAAGTCCAAAAGGAAGAACCAGAAGCAAGACTGGTTTTGTAGKGAAAGCACTCAGCTGGATGAAGGCTGTCTACCAGAGACAGAATCTGAATCCCCTGTTTGACCAGAGGTATAGATTYGTACTAGCCTACAATTTCCTGTCATTTATGTATAGCACATAACTGCTTCAACTGACCTGTTTTATTGCCTACTGAAAAGTGAGTGGGTAATTTCACACTCGCTCTTGGATACTAGGTTTATTATACCAAGCTTTATCTTAGAGTATACACTGAGAACTGTTATAAATTTTGGAAGAACAGGGATTTGTAACAGAGCTAGTAGCAGGCCTTTATTATAGAGACGATAGGAGTTACCGTCTGAGAATAGCAGAGGCTTTTTCAGAGTAATTGGCATTGATTATCTTCCATCCATGTGCACTGTCACTTATCAGTACAGATGCCCTGGAAAGATGCGTTTATGAAGTGTCTGCGTACAGTACTGTAACTTTCTTTGCGGTAAAAGCAAGTTGATTATCACCTATGATCAAATCAGACCAGCCACAAAAGTTAATCACAGGTCTAGATGTCCGTATAGAAGTCATGGAAAGTCAAGAATTATTATCTCACGAGAGAAGACAGGCAAGCTTCTAGCTTAAAGGAAAAAAAAAAACCCACCCGAAACACCCCAGAATAAAAGATGTAAGAAAAGAAAACAAAGAGCTCCTGAAGTGCAGGGTGCTGTTAATGGATCAGAAGGGGACAGCAGGAGGAACAGCGTTAAGTGTTCTTGTTCATCTCTTGTGGCCACAGTAAGTTCTCAAGTCAGTTTAGACAAGCCTTAGCTATGCCATTTCCCTGAAGTGTGTTGACGTAGCTAATGACAACAACGCCTGACAGATGATTAAAGAGATGAGGAAAGGAAGCAACGTCATGCTTTCCAAGGAAAGAAAGGATCAAGACAGATGTAACTTAGTCCAGTTCTTAGCATCACATTCCTACAAATAGAAAGCAATACTGGAGCTATTATTGTCACCATTCAAGCATGATGAGAAGTGTTAAAAATAATCAACACCTATCTGAACACATAAAAATGAGGTAAAGCATGGTATGATGTATGAATATCAGACATTTCAGCTAGCCCTGAAACAGGGATAATATGTATTCTGCAAACTATCCATCAAAGCTATCCTACATTATTCCATCTGACAGATGAAATGGCTGATCATCAGTGCATGTAAAATTGCCAGATATCCAGCAACTTAAGACGACCCAGGCCAGTTTTCACAAACAAAGAGCCTGAGCCTAGTAGTAATGAAAATTACTGCCTTCTTTTATTCTGCCAAAAGGCCAGAGTTTCCATGGCTTGAAACATAAAAATGAGAGAAAGACTGTGTGCAGATAGCTAAGCAAAGAAAGTGAGGTTAAGATAAACAAAAGCAGGTTGAAAACTGCCAGCTTTAGGGTAACAGAAGCTGCTAAGGCAACACAAGGCAATTAAATCTTATGTTAATTCTCTAGCACAGAACAGCATAATCGAAAAGCAATTAAAGGTACATGAGGTAGTGATCAGCTGACCTAATCGTTCACCAAGAATCTGAGACTAGATTGTCAGCTGTGATCATGTAGTCGTGGCTTAGGCAAGTCATAGTATAAGACATATGTATATATGTTTTAAACAAATTGAGAGAGTGGCATAAGGGCTAAAAGAAACTCACAGAGAATCAGAAAAGATAAGCATCATAGTGGGTGGCATACCTGGAGAGAACTATGCAGTAATTTTGAACAGTTAATGTTTCAAGCATAACCATTTGTAGGGAGTTTATAGTTTCAGTGTAACACAAAAAAATGTCCTCACAAGATGCAGTTGGCTTAGCAGCATTAAGTACTGTGTATGGACTCAACTTTTATTTGCACATCAGCAGCACAGACCCTCTATTACAGAGAGGAAACAGCTAACAGGCAATTTCATTTGTAACATGACTTGGTAAGACCTGTAAACTCAGGACAGAGGATACTAACTTATATTCCAGTTCTATCACACATGTTGCCTCTTAAAAATGACATTATTTGCATATAGACAGGTATTTATTCGCAGGAAAGACATAGAACACAATGTAAGTGAGAGCAACACAGCTATGGTTCATCTTGACCGTAAGGACTGCAACCTAAACAGCTCCCTGCGATATCACCCCAAAAGGAAGGAGTTCCAAGGTCTGATAATAAATGACACACACCTTTAGTGCCTTGCTCAGTGCCAGACTTCGTATCCCTTCTAAGAAACAGTTGTGCACTATAAGCACTCAAAACTTTACTGACATTTAGTTTAATGGAGGAAATTATTTTGCTTTCAATCAGCTCAAGAATATTCTGCTCTTAAATTCACTGCTAATTCCTAATGCAAGCCTGCTATCCATCCATACTGCTATTATAGAAACTGTCCCTCTCTTTCTCTACCAAAGGTGTCATAAATTGGTGCAGATTTCTTTTTTTCAATTAAAAATGACATTAGGAATTTTTTTACACTCTTTGTACTCTAAAAGGCCCATTCTGTGCTGCAGTGAAGCGCTACAACAATTTCATGACAATAACCTACTAATACCTTCTAAGCTTTGCCTGATTTATCTTCTGCTTATGCTTTACCCTCTTGATTCTGGGGTGCTCAATTCACACTATTTTCAGGAAATTACTTTTCCTGTATTTCTTTATAATTTTGCAAATTAGCCTCTGGCTATCAAATTTCCATTTCTGAAAGTTAATACATAATAGATGTCTTCACCTCCTATATACTATATCAGTGGGTTGTCTTTCTTTTTTTTTTTTTTTTTTNTTCTTTCTTTCCTTCCCTCTTTCTCTGCCCGTGTTACCGTTTTTCTTTCTTTCTCTCTTTCCGTGTTTCGGTTGTCTTTCTTTTTTTTTTTTTTTTTTTCTTTCAGTGAGGGAGCGGGAGAGAGAGAGGGAACGATAAACCTACTATTTAGAAGGTTTGAAATTATTCTAGGTTGATTATATTTGTGTAACTAATTGTAAGGAAGTATTAATTGAACTTACCTAGCAGGTTTGTAGGTTGACTTTCACTGCACCACCAACATCATGTTTTCAAGAACAAGTCAGCACTTTAAGACAGATGATCCACAAGTAATTAAGGCAAATGATATCCCAAGCCAGAGATTTAGAGCACTCATTCACCATGTTAAGAGTATTACCGGCTTTAAGACATTGAAAGCCCATCCATGCTAGAGCTCATCCATGCTACTTTTCCTGCCGCAGCAAGGTCTTTTATCACGGTTTACAAGAAACTTGGTAAATTCATATTTATACACAACTGCTTTCAGTCCTCAGTGATAGTACAGTATTGTAAGACACCAGTTTTAAAAATGTTTTTTTAAGCAGCTAGGAGGTTTAGAATCACCCCTGTGTTCAATTTTGATATGATTTGTTCTCATACAACAGCTTTGGTGCTTTAAAGAAAGTCCTCACACAGATAATTTCTGGATCACTGTCTTTCACATCAATTGTAACAACATCCATGGTTCACAAAACAGGTGTTTTCCTTTAGGTTGGGAAGGGGTACCTGCAAAATCATATAGGAAACAGCTAGGCTGGAGGTATTTTTAGCTTAACAACATGTACGTTGAATGCCTTCACAGTCTGAAATCATTCCCTGAGACGTCTCCTTCTGTGTCATGCTGCAGAATATGTTTCTTTTTTTAAAGGTCTTGAGTTTGTTATGGGGTGTTCCAGATGTGAATTACACCTCTRTGCCTGGGGTGCATGGAAGAGATGTTGCACGGACCTTTCTGGCCTGTGTACTGCACCACTGCCTGTAGCTGAGCAGGACCATGGAGACAGAGAGCTGCCTTATGCCCGTTTAGCAGCACAAAGATTCATCTGTCTAGAAAGATACCATTAAATTGCCCGACAAACCACTGCTATCATGGAGTAAGTTACAAGAACCTAAGATACATTGTTAAATTGCATTTCTGGGGAATGTACCTCCATGTTAAAACATCCCTGTTCACAGTTCTGATTTTAGGGCCAAATTTTCAAGAAAGTGGCCTCTATCATTAAAGCACCATTTTCTTGTGCAACATCCTGCTTGCAGTTTTTGTAGAAAAATGTGGGTGAAACTGGAAAAAACTAGCTTTTACCTTTCTCTGATCGACTGTCATAGAAAAAAACAGGTTTTCAATTAACAGCTTATTGGCTGACACCCCTTTATCTTGCTGATAGCACTTAGCTTAATGACAGGTTAATCTTCCGAAGACTGGGATCTGATACACGTCTTTTTCAGGAAATCAGAAACAAATAAAATGCTAATCAGTTCACATGTGGCCACATAATTCCTCACCACTGCTTGCTGCAGATATGACCGGGAATTATTTTWTCAGGTTAAACATATATTTCATGTAATCTTCAGCAGGAGTCAACAACAGGGAAAAGCAAATAAACTAGGATGCAAAGAGTCAATACACTCATACTCAACAAACTTGCAGTGAAAGGAGGAAGAATGGGCTGCGAGGGGATGAATTTTTTCCCAACCTTTTTGAGTGATCGATGTACAAAGCATGAAGACTGACAGCACCAATAAGTTTTTATCCCAGCCAGTTTAACTACAAGCATTACTCATGCCATGCCTTATAATTTAGACTTGTATTAACATACAGCTTTATTTACTGCTCTCTGACATTCTATTTCTTCTAGCACAAGCCAGAAATGTTGGGCAAGTTGAATTATAGGAGCTATAACACCAAAATGTTATTTTCCCAATTGTATATACATTAACATTCTGATCCCTTTCTTTTGGGAATGAAATCTGTAGTGCTAGAGGCCTGGTCTCTATCCAAGGCAAAGCCATTCATTTAATTCACTCCCCACCCCCCCTTTAATCTTTGAAGATGTATGTGGGGGTGGAATTTTCAGCCATGTGAAATAAAAGTGGTTCTGTCTTTTTGACGCTTGAGGGAATGTGAGAACAATCTAATTCAAGAAAAGTTACTTTTTTTTTCTGAATAAAAAATTGTAGCAAAGTACTGTGAGCTAACTCTCTGAAAAATGGCTTGGGAGCTAGTCTAATGAAAAAATATAAATATAAACAAACCTTCACAGGAGCAATGTAATTAGTCCTCTTGTCAAAGGCATGACCTGCAATATCACAGTGTAAGAGGCTATTGCCAAATCCAAGAGCATTAATCCTGAGTTGATCCGATCACTGTAATAAAATTTCCAACACAGAAGATAAGCTTCATCATCATTCATGAGCTAAAAGATGAGTGGAAATATTTGTGGTTCAGCATACGAATGTCCTTTTCCAAAGAGCTTGCTAACTATACTGTATATACCAAACATGTGCTCCTGAACCTGGTATTTCACACAGCCAGTGTCAAGGGCACTAAATCATCGTCTTGCTCTGAACTGCTACACTGATTTCAAAATGAAGATGTTAAAACCTGTAGTTAGTATCTATAATTACAAGGAAACTTTTCACTGAGAAATGAGATATGGTAAAATTTAATCAGAATATTTACAATTCTAAAAAAACCATGCAGGGTAAAGGTCTTAGGAGAGCAAAGTTTTAGTAGACACATCAACTTCTGTATGCTTGAGGAAAAAATATTAAAGGTTCCCTGAATCACCACCATGATAAAATCACCAGTAAGAGCTGTTTAGGTTTGCAATAAACGTGAGTCAAACAAATGGAGAGATACATGAAAATAGACGTGTAACAACAGCAGGAGGAGTACATACTTATTGCTGGCAGGCTTGGAGATTGTTCCGGGGAAGCTAGGACCCATTGTAATGCTAAGCAATGCTATCATTTATGCATTAAAACCCAACCAAACCAGCTTAACATTAAATGTGTTAATTCCTCCTGTACAATCAAATGCCACTTAAGGTGTACACAATTTTCTGTAGCTGCCTTGCACCTTAGGCTGCTCTTTGCTTGGTCTCATTTTTTGAGCCTTCCCTGTCTGGTACTTAACAGAACAAATTTTTTTACCATGTCCCCTCTTCTGTGTGCCTCTGGCTGTCAAATGACAAAGGGAAAACTTGTGTTTCAGTGACGCTGTGGCCTGTGCACACAAATGCAAATCCCTTGGGGAAAAGTCTTTGATTTCTTACTTATTTAAAAACTGCCTTGAACCTGAAATAAGGTTTCTCATGTTATTATTTATTAGTTGGAAAGGAAAGCACAAAATCATTTACTATATATACTCCAAGAACATTTTAAGGCCAGGTTTTGTTGGGCAAGGACTCTTTTAAAAATATCAAGAACAATTCCTGCCTCAAAAAACTTATTCTGTAACGTGTCTAAAGCAAGCAAGATTCAGTACATGATGTCCCCTCACGTCAGCCTCTGCTATATAACAAACCTCTTTTTGAGGTTTCTGTTGCCTTAATCTCTTGGTATTTAGTCTGCAGAGCTTTAATGAAGAAACTGGTTGCCACCATGCTGGTGCAGCAGCTAGTCACTAGAAAGCCCACAGGCAACCATGTAAAACCACAATTCAAACAAATGGCAGCATAGGAGGCAGCCCAGGCTGCTGTGCAGACACTTGTGCGATTCTCGTCTACACACACGCTCCCCACTAGGTGTACGTGTTAACTGTCACACAAAGGTAACGGGGCTCGCAAAGAGAGGATAAATATTTCACTTCGAATTTGGTCTGGTGAATCGCTTTTGATAGTATTTGCACAATCTTTAATGTTTCTGAAAGCACATTTKAAATTGCTTGGTTACAAAATAAACACTCTGCAAACACAGAGCTAACATAAGGAGGGAAATGAGGGACTGCGATACTGCACCTCAGGAGCACGGGGATGCTCCCCATGGTTTGAAAAGGAAAGAGAGTATGTTTGCCATTGACATGATCTAGTTTTCTCTGGGGATGGACGTCTCTGTCCTGAAGTACAGCACCTTTTAGAGCCTGCTTTTTGCATGTGGCCTTTTTTCCTACAGTCATCTAGGCACGGAAACGGCAGAACTGATCCCTCATGGAAAAGTAGCTTTGGTGCACTTTTTTGTGACCATTCACTTATTCCTTAGAGAAAGGAAGATGCCAGCTGTACTGCAACTTGCCCTTCTTCTGCTTTGGTTAGTCCATTTAAGAATTGCCCGTGTTTGATTTTACAGTGTAACAACTCATGAATAAGTGTAAAGTTTGACCTCTTCTAGTTCCCCGCTAACACTAAATGGGTTTCCAATCAGGTAGACTGTCTTCGTAAGACAAAACGTGATTTTTTCTGGGGGCAAGCTTCTATTTTGCGTGATGTAAAGCCAAAAGTTGACTGTGTGCATGGACTATTTTCGTTCTTATTCTAGAGCTGTTTCGTAGGTGGTTGTCAGAAAGCACGAAACCAAACAATGAAATGGATTTGTACCTGGGGCTCTGCTGCCTCCAGAATGAAGAGCTGTTTGTGGTCCTAATGAACAAGGCCTCTAGGAAAAAAGTGCATGAAATTTAGGCACTTAATTATATATGCCTGTCATTAAATGGTAAAGGCTCGCTGAATGACTGTTCAAAAGGTTAGCAACTGACATTTTAAGTTAATGCTCAGGTTCAGTACGCCCCCTGAAGTAGCAGCACAAAGAAACAACTACAGAAATAAGCTGCAAACCCCCTTTCAAAATGACTTCTAACTACCCTTACAAGCCTGTAGAGAAAAAAGGTCACTTCCACTATGGTCACTTCCACTCAGCTCTTTCTGAGATGATGCATCCTGGGCATGTTCAGGTGACATCATATCAGCTCCCCCCACCCCCATGCAGGGCAACCATACAGACTGCACATGTATAATTTCTACCATTTGTTGACAATCAGGATAGCATTAATGGGCATTACTGAACACCTGAACCCTGTACTTTCTGTTTTTAGAAAACTCAAGAAATGAGAATATGAAATGACCCTTCATTTTTTGCTTCTCAAAGGTCTTGAGGTTGGGCGTTAACTAGACTCTCCAGAAGACTGCAAGATGAGCAGAATGCAAATTTATTCAAAAAAAGCATTATAAAAATAGGAATAATAATACGTTTTAATATGAGCAGTTTGCATAATAAATTATCATAGACAACACTAGCTCAATGTCTAAATTATAGCTCACCTTGTGATTCTTTAAAAGCTATTCTGTATACATTTTCAACATGTATAAAACATGTTATGTGCAGAAATTATTTACATAATACTCTTTGCACAAGGAATATGGGCATTATAAGAGTGGTCACAGCATAAAATCATATTTAAACCTTCTTGATGGAATAAATGGATGTATCATTTTCATAAATGTGAGGCTGAAATACTACAGATAATTTGGTGACCTGGTTCAGCCCAAGGGCCCATCTCATCACCTATTCTGTTCCCAGAAGTGCTGTAAGAAAACGCTGAGGGAGAACAGGAATAGGGCAAGCCATATGTAATACTTATGCAACAGCTTTCAGCTACTTTCAGCTGAATTTGTTTACATGAAATTTTCGTACATTTTCTATAAATAGGTGAGGTATGCTTATGCATGAAAACAAATACAAATTTTCAAAAATATGAAATCATTTATACTTCCTGTCCTGGAAAAAGTGTTAGTATCACTTAATCAATGTGTAACAATGACTATTCTTTCTTTCTTTTTTTTTTTTTTTTAAAGAATAAAGGTTTGTACTGCATTTTGAAAAGTATATATTATGCATCCTTTTCCTGCATTGTGCTATCACTACATTTTAGGAATTCATTTATTATTCTTTGACAGGTGACTTAAGTGCAGGAAGCCTCCAAAAAGAGCTTAGCCCCTCTTCACCTGAAAATCCTCAAAAGGTTCCATAGTTTGAGTGAAAATTTTGAAAAAATGGACTCTAGTGATAGCAATGATGCTTTACTTGAAAAGACTGTAGTATAAAGCTGCAACAATAAAATGTGTACATTTTTCAAAATTCCATAGGATCCATGCACAACTGAAGTGTTATTCCATTTTCCTTTGGACAGTGGAAAGAACATTTATCTTACCTGCAAGAGCCCTTTGAAGGTATTACCACCAAGATAAAGGCAAATTCAGAGGATGTAGTTATATTTAGATTTTCAAAAGCATTTGGCAAAGGATTTCAATCAAAGAAACAGAAGGTACAATAGAATATGGGATAAAATAGCTGTCTGAAGAACAAAAGGAAAAGCTGCATAGCTGGAAGCTTTTCAGTTTGGCAGCGACGACTTCAATGCCTGCACTCTTTCCACCCTCTGGAGGGGCAGTTCTAGGAGCTAGTTAGAGATTGCCCACAGATGAAAAGCCAATAGTTTAGATAAATGAGAGACTTTATAAGAAACAATAGCCAGTAAGACAGTAACACAAGTGTATCAAATTATATTTCGAAGTAAAATTTCAGCATTTCTGTGATAGCTGGTGCATGGTGACTCATGAAATGTTTATTTGCCCCATTTATGAGCTGTAAGTGAATTCATATATTCTATATGTTCTAAACTCCTAGCTTTACTAAATCCTTGCCTCATATTTCTTTTGGGAGAACTAACAACTTAGCATAAATGAAGCAGGATTAAGTAAGAACTGCAAGCATTGGGCTAAACAGAACACAGAGATTATGCTTTCAGGCAATTAAATACCAAGATGAAGGTATAAAGAAGGTAAGCAATCATAACCAATGCTGGAATAGACAAGCTTCAGAAAACAAAGAGAACTAGATGAAGATAAGAGTAATCCAATTGGTTAACTTGCTTAGAAGCAACATTCCCAGAAGAAATTTTAAGAAAATAATACTAAGAACAGAAGAGGTGTGCATTCGGCAAACTAAAGGAGAAATGCTGAATCACAAAGAACTTAACTTGTAACTTAATTTAGTGTAATAATTTCTGATCAATTTATCAACTATGTAGGGAGACATAATTTGTTCTAGAAAAGAAAGAAATATGAAAAGAAAAATTGATGTTGATATTAAGGAACTTGTTTGTAAATCTCTAGAGAAGAAAGGAAAAGAGATCAGAAATACTACATGAGCTGAAGGGAAAAAGAGAAGATTATTACCAAGCTTGCAAAGAACATCACAAGAGGTGGGGGTGATTTGCTTTCCTGTAGTTGAAGTGATTTCAATTTTGATATTAAGAACAGATTTCAAAAAATCTGCACAACTACTGACCATTCTTGTGTGATCATACTTCTGGCTGGTAGCTTTTGCAAGACTTGAGATGTGTCCAAGCATCTGATTCTTATATAAACTGTGGTCAGAAAGCCTTAATAAACCAAACAGATATTGCCCAGAGCGCAGTGGTGAAACCCCAAACAAAACAAACTTCCCTGAAATGTAGTGACTTGAATGGAAAATCCAACGAAGCAACAGATAAACAGATGTCACTACAGAGATATAAAGCACATCAGCTGTGAAACTGAGGACAGGCAAAAAGGGAGAATTTGAAGAATCAGGATCAGCCAGAGATGCAGTTAACAATGAGACAGAGAGGAGGCTCCATGATTTAGAAGAAAAGCCTGATTTTCTGAAGTGATATATAATGGAGGGGATGGAGTCGGGAAAGAGAGTGTGAGAAGACATCAAACCATGCCCTGCAGAACACCTGCAAGCGGTGAGGGAGCCATGGCGGCATGGCGCACTGTTTAATTCCCACTTCATCAAAGAGCTGGAAAGAAAGCAAACGTTTTAGAAATCCTGTGCAAAATCTGTCGTCTTCAACTATCACATGTGTCCAAAGAGATAAAACACAACGGAGCCCCAGCAATGGAATAGGGCTCTTGAAAAGAGAGTGCTTACCACTCTGGAAACTCTTAGGTGGAAGAGGTTCCACTTTCAGAAGGAAACTCCAGTAGATGTCCTTGTGTCCCAGAGCACAGCGGGATGCCAGAGACCCATACTCTTGGAGGTGTAGCCCTGTACAGCTGAAGAGCAGGTGGTCCCATGGCACAAACCCAAACACCACAGCATGCTCCAGCTGCTGGGGATGGGGCAGCAGGGTACATGGGCTGTGATGTTGCACAGCCTGTGAGCGAACAGCACAATGGACATATGAGAACTGATTTTATGAGAATTACAGAAATCAGCTTAATATACACTTGTGATGATATAAAGACAAATAAAACATGAAACAATTTCCTGTCCTTTTATCACTACACAGCAAAGGGTAGAAATTACAACATGTGAGGCACTATGTCTTCATCTCTGATCATTAATAATAACTCTATCAAGCCCCTTCTTGGAAAATAGTACAATAATTTGATAAAGAGCATGATGTGACAGAAAGATGGAATGAGGTAGTCTAAAAATGAACATGCTAAGTAATTTTTAGAACTATGCTACTACTGCAAATCTAGTTGATAAGGAAAATTTCAATTGTTGAGACAGCAATTAGACATTAAATATATTTAGGGAAAGTCTTATGATTTCTTTTTCCCTCAAGACAAGATAGAATTGGAAATCAGGATGAAAAGAATGCTATTACATATCACGAAGTGATAACTTGACCAAACAGTAATTTTCTGTTCCTTAAATATGGCAGAAACAAGCAGATGTCCTTGTTCACACTATTAGAAGCTTGTTTCTGAGAACGAGCACTTTGTCATCTGAAGAAGCACGATACCATACAGTTTTGTGATGCAAATTCCCGCAAACAGCAGATGTTTATTTACCTCCTGCCCCTTGATCTAATGCAACAATTCTTGATGCGGGATTTCTCCTTGGAAACCAAACGCTGGGCTTAGCCTCGAGATCCTGAAAGACTTACTTGCATTTGCACTCCTCCTCACCACTGTTTCCATGGACTAAGGAAGGTAATTCCTTAAGAGCATTTAGTAAACAACTTGCCTGTAAACTACTGATGTATCCTATTCCTAACAACCTACAATTCCTAAACTTATTACTACTTCAAAACAAACACTGGTCTAGGAGGAGGAAGGTCTACACCTTTCAAACTGATCACTCTCTGTTTCATTCCCAGCAAACTTGGGTGTTTAGTAAAAATGTATAATTATTTCAGGTGTTATTAGCTTCTACATTGCATTTGGATAAGAGGTTACAGAAGCTAATTCCAGAATCCCAGTGCTTATCTGAAAAACCCTGAGTCGAAACAAACTTGAAAAAACACCCATACATTAAACATAGCATGATTGTTTTAATGCTTTTACAGTCAGACTATTTTATTTAAAAAATAGACCAATTTAGAGATTTTTGTTGTTTTGGTTTTTTATGATTTTTTTCTAAAGCGAGTTCAAACAATCTTTAACTAGGCAATGGTAACCCCATAGCTGCCACGGGACAAGTACCATGTGGCCTACAATCCCTTTAACCACATTGCTTTTTCATCTGTTCTTCCCGGGAGATAGGGAGGGAAGGGAGCCCAGAAAACAAACAAAAAACCCCAGTGTTTAGTTTGCAAATCCAGACTGAGTCCAGCAGAACTTCTCAAAGACAAACYTCAGATGACTCAAAAGCTGGATAATCTTCAAGTAACAGCTCACCTGGGACTGCAGATTTTCCAGTTGCTTTTGATGTCTCTCAATTGACTCTCTAAGGTGATTCTTTTTGTCATTTGACAAATGTAGTAGTTTCTTCAAAGTGCTCAGAGGAATAGAGGGTGAGCACCCTGGTCTATCACACCTACAGTATAGGACCAATCAATACATGAGAAAGAAGCAGCAAGAGAGGAATATTATGTGCTGTCATTATCTTGCATTGCCTGGCAAGAAGTTATCTTTAATGATTTAAAGTACAGCACTGTTCTCATACGGGGTTGTTCTCCAGAGTGACTATAAGAAAGGCTTTGTTTTATACAATAGATCCTTCTCTGAATGCACTCTGTATCATTCCTGTTAACATCAGATGACAAAATAGGCGTTTCTAATTTTAGCTGTTAGCTCTAGGAAGCATACACTGCTCAGAGAAAGGCACTGGATATACACGAGCATTGCTTACTAGATCTGCAAAAAAGGCTAGTTGTTAATTGCACTGAAGGCAGGTAAAAGCCACTTTCTTCTAAAGACTATGCTAAAATCATACAGCCAGAACAGAGCACTAATGTGAAGAGTCTGGCTGAGCATCACAGGGACAGCAGCTTTTCCTTGTCACTTAATTTCTTTTAGTAGGGCAACCAGAAGCAAGGTTTCATTTGAAATTTCTTTTACAAAGTTACTTTTCAGAGTAGAACTGCACCTGGCATGCAGGTCCCCAACATGGTTTTGTATCCTCTGCCCAAAGAAAAGGGTCCCCAACTCTCTCCATGGATGTGAAATTGGGATGTATGTCTCCACTGCTTCCCATGCAGAACATTTTTTTGTTAAGATCCCATTGCTGCCTGGCTCTCAGTCACATATCCGTTTGTTCTCAGCAGGATGAGGCCCTGGGAACTGAAACCATGAACATGATAGAAAGACTGGGGTGACTCAAAAGCTAAGTTCACTATTAGGCTGGGTCCAATAGGAGCATACCATCAATGTTTGGTGTATGTTTGCAGAGATGGAACAAACCCATGCACTGTTATTAGATCATGAGAGTGAACTTATCCTAGGGAACTAGCTGTCAGCTGTGGCTTGCAAAAAGATGCTCAATATTTTCTTCTCTATAGGTACATATATACCTATATAACAATATATTTACACAATAACAGAGCAAATCACAAACACAAAAAGTCATTCAACATTTGCTTTCTAGATGTACTTTTACCAGGCATATTACTGCAGCAACACTGAAGCTAGCTAATGGAGGAACAACTACATCAAAAGGACTCAACTGACGAATTGAAAGGTTACTTTCCTCCCAAGCCCTGGTGATTTTTGCGCAAGTCCTTAGACTCTCTACTTTCTACACTAGAGGAATATTTTTGAACTCTCCATGTAAGGCATGTATCTGGGTGCAACCCAGAGAGCAAACCAAAGCAAGTACCAAATTATCATAAATGTGGGACCTAATGTCTAACCCTGTGCCACATTCCTTCATTTCTTCTAGATACTGTGCTTAACTGCATTCTTCACGCCCAATCATTTCTTGGAGCTTGTATTAATTTAACAAGTTAAGAGAAATTTAAGCAAATAGCTGTCATTAAAAACAAAAGCAAACCTTCAAAGTAGCCCATCACAGAGGAGCCTGCTTTTCATATCCCCTGAACTACCTCCAGATCCCAGAATGGGTAACGTTCAGGGTAGATGAAGTGCCATGACTTGGAAGCGTGAGAGATGATGGCCCATCCACTGTAGGAATGACTGAATCCTGCTGTCAGCCTTCTCATTAAAAAGTCAGGATCTGGGACCATAAATCCTATGAGGAGAGAAAATATGGTACTGTAGAAATGACATGACATATGAAAAACTAGCTGAAGTAGTTCCAAAATGTTTCCGAGAGTAATGTCCCTAACTGGAATCACATTACTAAGGAAGACAACATATATTATTTCATAGCTGATATACTGTAGCCCTGTAGCCCAGTAAATACTGTATTGCCAATGCTAGCAGCAGTGCTGTGTTTGCAAGACCTCAGGACAGCAGCTTGTCAAGCTTACTTTGTCTCAACTTCTCTTGACCTGCCTGCAACTTCCCAACTTAGCTATAATAACAATTTTTCTAATGACCAGGTGGTTATGCCTAATTTGCTTTATTTTTGCTTATCTCTGTATGGTATAACCATATGTCCTGCTTTTGGCTGGGATACAGTTAATTTTCTTCCTAGTGGTTGGTATAGTGGTATGTTTTGGATTTAGTATGAGAATAATGTTGATAACACACTGATGTTTTAGTTGTTGCTAAGTAGTGTTTACACTAGCCAAGGACTTTTCAGCTTCCCATGCTCTGCCAGGTGCACAAGAAGCTGGGAGGGGGCACAGCCAGGACAGCTGACCCAAACTGACCAAAGGGATATTCCATATCATATGACATCATGCTCAGTATATAAACTGGGGGGAGTTGGCTGGGGGGCAGCGATCGCTGCTTGGGGACTGGCTGGGCATCAGTCGGCAGGTGGTGAACGGTTGTATCACTTGTTTTTCTTGGGTTTCGTTCCTCTCTCTCTCATTCTTTTCCTCTTCATTACAATTTATTATTATTGTTGTTGTTATTGTTGTCGTTGTTATTATTATTACTATTATTATTATTATTGTTATCATATTTTATTTCAAGTATTAAACTGTTCTTATCTCAACCCATGAGTTTTCTTACGTCTGCCTTTCTGATTCTCTCCCCCATCCCACTGTAGGGGGGAGGGTGAGCGAGCGGCTGGGTGGTGCTTAGTTGCCAACTGGGATTAAACCACGACGCCATAGTTTTATATAGATATTCTCTGTAGAAGATATGGTATGATAGGAGATGCCTTGAAAAGTGGGGACACAGGACATGGTCTAGAGAAGTGCAAGCATGGGATGGTAAGAGATGGGGCTTAGGCTGACATCAGAGGCCCCAGTGCTATTAACAACTCACCGATGGTCAGTTGAAGAAATGCAGGCTAAGAGCTGAGCAAAACTACATTTAGAGGTACAAAGAGAATGAAGAACAAGCATCCAACTTGCATGAAATGCACCATATACAGGAAATTTGGTCGTACCATGAACTAATCAGTAAAGAGCGAGCAAGGTGTACAGCATGTTAGCAAACATGTAAATATTACTTCAAGAGGCTCCTAAGATGAGGAAGGAGCCTTTTGGGGAAGGGGATACCAACAGGATTGTAGTAGGTAAGCCAAGGATTGGCATGGCATTGCCTGAGGGTGGCAATGCTAGTGGGAACATTTACACTGCTCCTGGGAGCATGGAGGGCACAGGAGCACATCTGAAATGCTTGTAGACCAACGCACACAGTATGAGAAACAAACAGGATGAACTGGAAGCGTTGGTCAGCTCCCAGAGCTACGATATCATTCATATTAGTGAGACTTGGTGGAATGAGTCCCACAATTGGAGTGCTGGGATGGAGGGCTACAGGCTGCTCAGGAGGGACAGGCAGGGCAGGCGAGGTGGAGGTGTCGTACTATACGTAAGGGAGAGGTTTGATTGCACAGCCCTTACAGTTAGTGATGATGTGGTTGAGAGCCTCTGGGTAAGGATTAGGGGGATGGAAAACAAAGCAGATGTTGTAGTGGGTGTCTACTATTGATAGCCCAGCCAGGATGATAGCACTGATGAGTTATTCTATAGGCAACTAGGAGAAATTGCTGGATCAGTAGGCCTTTTCCTTGTTGGAGATTTCAACTTCCCAGACATCAACTGGGAATATCATACTGCTGTGACAAGCAGGTCTGGGAAATTCTTGATGTTTGTAGGAGATAATAACTTCTTGTCACAAGTACTCAGTGAGCCAACTAGGAAAGATGCCCTCCTAGACTTGCTATTTGTGAATAGAGAAGGACTYGTGGGAGATGTGATGGTAGGTGGCTGTCTTGGCCACAGTGATCATGAAATGGTTGAAATTTTCAGTGTAATGAGAAAAAAGTACAGCAGTGTTGCTACCCTGGACTTCAGGAGAGCAAACTTTAAGCAAGTCAGGCAGCTATTTAGCAGAGTACCCTGGGAATCTGCTTTTGAGGGCTTAGGGGTCCATGAGTGCTGGTCAGTTTTTAAGAACCACCTTTTARAAGCACAGGAGCAGGCAATTCCATTGTGTCATAAGTCAAGCAAGTGGGACAGGAGACCAGCTTGGCTGAACAGGGAACTCCTCATGGAGCTCAAGAAGAAAAAGAAATTGTATGATCTCTGGAAGCAAGGTTAGGCTTCACAGGAAGATTACAGATCTGTGGTTCATTTACGCACAGAGAAGACATGTAAGGCCAAAGCTCAATTAGAGTTGAAACTGGCCAGTGTTGTTTCAGATAACAAGGGCTTTTTTAGGTATGTTAATAGCAAGAGGAGGTCTAAAGAAAACATTGGACTGATACTTGTTGAAGATGGTCATCTGACTAACAGGGATGAAGAAAAAGCAGAGGCATTCAATGCGTTTTTTGCCTCAGTCTTTAATAATATTGATAGACCTCTGGCTGCCCGGTCCCCTGAGTTGGTGGACCATGAGTGTGGGAACAGTGACTTTCCATTTGTGGACACTGAAATTGTAAGGGACCAGTTGCATAAGTTGAATTTCRTAAGTCCATGGGGCCTGATGAGATTCATCCCAGAGTTCTGAAGGAGCTAGCGGATGTTATGGCAGGACCCCTCTCGATCATCTACCAAAGGTCTTGGGAGCCTGGGGAGGTCCCCGCTGACTGGAAGCTAGCCAATGTTATTCCAATCTACACAAAGGGCATGAGGGAAGACCCAGGGAGCTACAGACCTGTTAGTCTAACCTCAGTTCCTGGAAAAATTATGAAGAYGACCATACTGGGTACTATTGAAAGACATTTAAAGAATAATGCAATCATCAGGCACAGTCAACATGGGTTCACAAAGGGAAAGTACTGTTTAACTAATTTGATATCTTTCTATGATAAGGTCACCTGCCTCGTGGATGAAGGGAAGGCGGTGGATGTAGCTTCTCTGGATTTTTGTAAGGCTTTTGATACTGTCCCTCACAGCATCCTTCTGGACAAGCTGTCCAACTGTGGGATGAGCAGGTACACGGTGAGCTGGGTGAAGAACTGGCTGAAGGGCAGAGCTCAAAGGGTTGTAGTGAATGGGGCTACATCTGGCTGGCAACTGGTCACCAGCGGTGTTCCTCAGGGCTCAATTCTAGGGCCAGTTCTGTTCAATATATTTATCAATGATCTGGATGCAGGAGTTGACACACCATTAGCAAGTTTGCTGATGATACCAAACTGGGAGGTGCTGTTGACTCTCTTGAGGGACAGGAGGCCTTGCAGAGGGATCTAGATGGATTGGAGCATTGGGCTTTGATTAATGGGATGAAATTTAACAAGTCCAAATGCCAGATTCTGCACCTAGGACAGAGTAATGCTGGGCACAAGYATAAATTGGGAGAGGAGTGGCTGGAGAGCAGCCCTGCAGAAAGGGATCTGGGGGTGCTGGTCAACAGCAGGCTCAATGAGAGTCAGCAGCGTGCCCTGGCAGCCAAGAGGGCAAACCRCATCCCGGGGTGCATCAAACATAGCCAGCCAGTCAAGAGAGGTGATTGTCCCACTGTATTCAGTGTTGGTGTGGCCTCACCTTGAGTACTGTGTACAGTTCTGGGCCCCACCATTTAAGAAGGATGTTCAGGTCCTTGAATGCCCAAAGGAGGGCAACAAAGCTGGTGGAAGGGCTGGAAGAAATGTCCTATGAGGAACGTCTGAGGACTTTGGGCTTGTCTAGTTTGGAGAAAAGGAGGCTGAGGGGTGACCTCATTGCTCTCTACAGCTTCCTGAAGAGGGGAAGGGGAGAGGGAGGTCCCGAGCTCTTCTCCCTGGGATCCAGTGATAGGACGTGTGGGAATGGTTCAAAGCTGCACCAGGGGAGGTTTAGACTGGACATTAGGAAGCATTTCTTTACCAAGAGGGAGGTCAAACACTGGAACAGGCTTCCTAGAGAGGTGGTCAATGCCCCAAGTCTGTCAGTGGCATTTGGACAATGCCCTTAACAACATGCTTTAACTTTTGGTCAGCCTTGAATTGGTCAGGCAGTTGGACTAGATGACCATTGTAGGTCCYTTCCAACTGAAATAGTCTATTCTATTCTATTCTATACTATTCTAAGGAGAAATCAACAATATCATGTTCTTCATGGCTAAGGATTTGAGCCACATGATCCCCTCTTCTTTCTGAAACCTTCAATGCTACGAYCCCAAGGGGCATTGGAAGGCTGAGCATAATATCAGGAAAAGTAGCAGAGACTAGGAAGTATGTGTATGACAACTCTATGTTATTATACTTTTCCTGCATAGTACTTTTTTTTTTTTTTTGTCCTGTAATGACTTCATCTGGGGTAATAAACATTATTTAATTAGACTGTTAGGATTTCAATTAGACTTAAAATAAATTCTTGGCTTTACATGTAACGTGTTTCTTTTTTGCCCATAATAAGAATTTGAGGGTAATGATATGTAGATACAATTCTGCTTACAGAGGCCATTTTATGCCAGGATTTTGCATAATTAATGTGTATTATTCGAAACAATCATCATCCCCTTCCTTCACCCATCCAAATTTGAAAACAAAACAAAAAGGCTCAACCATGTGGTTTTTCTTTCCTGGTACAGTTTCTGTAAGTTCACTGATCATCTGGCAGTAGTTTGAGTGTTTACACTCTTTTGGTTCCTACTTGGTCAAAACTGAGTTAATTTGTTCTTTTGTAGAGCCTGTTGTGTGACTTAAGCAGTAATAAAGTGGGCAGAATATTTTCTAAATGTTAGCAATCGTTATGCTTCCTATGTGACAGAAGTCAATATTTTTCTAACATTTTTCTAATCAGTCCAACATCTTAAAGATACTTAAGAAATTACTAACCAGTAGAACTGCTGTCAAAATGTCATATTGTGGGCAAGGCAAATAATCAAATACTACGTATTAAATTCACATTGCTGGCTTTCCTTTCCACCCCACTGAATTCCAACACTTTCAGTAAGCAGTCATAGAAATACACAAAGAATTGTGCTATTTTTGTGGAAGAAGCAGCTCTAGACCATTTCAGGCTGCCTTTCTGTTCCACTGGTTTTGCTCCAGAAGGTGATCACTTACATTTGAATTGAAGTGCCCTGGGGAAGTCAGACAGACATTAAATTTTAGGACTTTTTATTTATTTATTCAAGACATCATGTCTTTCCAAAGCTGAAAATAGTACCTTGCATGCTGGTTTGAAGCTGAGCAGCATGAGGTTCTGATGATCTATGGCAAATTTTGGTAAGCCCTGTTCATTCAAAGTTTATCAATATTTTTTCTGTGTCATGGTGGAGACCTTTCTGGCAGTAATGCAGGTTGAGCAGTAACTGCTGTTGCTCATGCAAATGAAGTATTCAGTTCTGCTGTAATGATTTTGCAATCTTCAGTGTATGAAAATACATGTACCTAATGGGTAAAGAAAATAATTTGATATTTTTGACTCTACATTGAAGCAGAGGAGCATATCTGAGATAGACAAATTTAAAATTTCATACACCATCTGTGTCTTTTTCCTTTTTAACTCTGAAGGCAATTTAAATGTCATGTTCTTCACTCTTACTGTTATTACAGTAGTCTCCTTCATGAAAACAGACAATTTAATCAAGAAAATACTGTATTTCAGAGACATTGAGGAGGAAAAAAAGACCTATTACAGGAGCCTTTCCATGAAGGCACCTCTTATTAAACTTTTGACTTGGAACATCTGTCTCCTCAGTTCTTCAGAATGACTTGTGCTGTACTTGTTTAACTGTATTACGATAAAATGAGACATGGGATTAGTTTCCTATTAGAAAGTCAGAAGATCAAGCTGACCATCTGTAAAATAAACGTTACCATAGGATGGCTGGAAGCTGTGAGAAAAAATATTGAAAATTAGACCTGAATTAAACTGGCAAGACCTTTCTTCACAGTGTATTGCTGATGTGAAGAGTACAACAAAACCAAAACCAACCATATAAGCCTGTCAACTTCAGACTTTGTCTTTCCCGGCTGGACCCAAGCGTAAAGGCTCCAGCCTTGCATGCCCCTGGTACGCAAGGAAGGAAGAGTGAGCTAACTTTAATGGGAGCACACTACTGTATAATAGTACTTGTAAAAAGAGTTTAGGGAGTTAATTCGAAATGATGGTTAACCTACAGACTCAGATTTAAAATTTTGCCTCTATTCTTCTTTTCTTGAAGTAATGAGGCCTGGTATACTACGATGCTCCAAACTGCTGCAGTCTCTCTTGTGTGTCTTTGGAAGCGACCGAACAAAAATTGACAAAAATAACATTGGCAAATCAGCCCTTACAAAATGTTGACACATTCTTTAGACAAAGATAAAAAATGRAGCAAGAGAGCATTAAGAAATAAAATGTAGCATATGTAGAAAGAAGCAAATGAGAGCATGGCAGTATATTCTCAAGGTACTGGAAAGAGCTGAAGCAAGGTGTTTTATTTTTATGGCTTTTTTGGGTATTACCTTGCTAAATCCTAACTCTATTTCACTTTATGTAGTTCCAATTATATTGGCTTACCACACTGAGTAACAATGGGGACTTCTGCTGTCTGACCTCATTTATAATGAGTGGCCTCTGAGGGTTTCACATACCATTTGTCACCTACAAACTAAACATATTCCAGAATGAAGCTACCCTCTTTGGGATTAAAAAAAAAAATACAACCAGTTATCCTGTGCCAGAGCAACATGTTTGACTAGTTTGCAGAGTTTACAGTTGAAGAAAGTACATCAGGGAAGGAAATCTTACCTATATCAAGAAGCACATGTGGACAGGAAGGTAACTGGAGCAGGTAGCTGCTGCCTGGACACAGGATGTTATGCTGGCCTGAAAAAGGGCTTTCTTCCAGTGGCTGCAAAAGCATCAGGGCTGTCTATTTTCAATTAACTACCTACCTGATGTAAGGGTGGCAGTGAGATTGATTACCTTATTTCTGCTGTGTCCTCTGAAAAGCCTTAAATGCACAGGAAGCGCCTCCTCATCATTAAACTCCACTAAATTAGTTGCAAACTCCTGCATACCTATAATTTGGAGACATGCTTTAAGTGCATAGTGTGTAAATGGAAATGGAGATGTACGGTTAGTGGAGCACTCTGCAGAAGTGCGTTGTTATTTACCTATCAACGGTTTTTTGACATCTCACCTGTTCAACAGAAGCAGCTGTCCTCAAATACTTTTCAAAATGAAAGCCATTCCCAACTGCCAAAAAAACCAAAATACAGCTGTAGCAAAAGAAGAGACTTTAGAATCTATTTGTAAAATATGCTCYCTAAAAAGACTCCAGCGTCATGGGAACTATCATACTACACTTTAACTAAATCATTTTTCCTGAAGCTGAATATATATTCCAATCACCTACTATGAAAAACAGTGACAGACCAGGCAAGGTTTCTGAATGCAGATGCATTTGCGTTCCAAAAAACTTTACTGAAGCATTCAAAATAACACAATTTTAAGGAGTGCTTATCAATTTAATAGGCATGTCTTTAGCAAAGCAAATAATAATGGAGTCCTTAAATTATGTAGATGCTTTGTATATTTAATTTTAGGGCTTAAATTCTACAGATTCTAACTCCAAAGATTTATAAACCTACCCACTGGCATTTAGGTTTGAAAAATAAATTGTTGAGAATCTCAAGGCCACAGGAAACCAGGGAAGCTGACTTGTCATTCCTTTGTCCAAACTCTGAGCAACACTCCCACAGAAGTAGAAATATATGGATATATAAAATCAGAATAAAAGAAACCAGAATCCAAAGAAATCCACATAAAGTAACCAAAAATAAAAAGCGCATTTTGAACAAGTAAGAGAAGGACCTCTTTGGGTTGTTCTGTTGTTTTTTTTTTTTAAATTTCTTAAAACATCTTTCGTCACATATGAACTTCCTTTAAAAAAAAAAACAAAAACAAAAGAAAAAGAAAAAAGAAATCAATGTTCACATACCCACATCTATTTCCATGAGATTCTTAATTCGTTTTTCAAGTTAGCCATACAGTTTTACTCCTCAAGATTTTTTACTTTCTCTATATAAAGAAGGGAAACAACGTCAGAGTGCCATAAGTATGCAAAAATAAGCCTATAGCATCTTTTGATTCTGGCAACTGTTGGCACGGTTTGCATTTCTGTATGTTCTGGATTTTCCCATCATAGTACATTTGTCATAGCTTTGTTCAACAGACCCACCATTTATAATAGAAAGCTCACTGAAATGTTGCTTACTTTTGGTAGCGTGAACCCCGAACTAACTGAGCTTTTCTCCAACCCCTTTTTCTGAATACCAAAGCTGGGTCATCCAGTTCCAGCTCCCAGAATTGCTGCAGACAGTAACAGATGCTTACACAAAACTCTAACCTAGAGGATGTTACCGAGATTATTGCTGCATGGGATTGATATAAGAACAATGTTTTTTCTTGGTATATGTCGCTATCAGGAACACATGATAAGTATGGTTTATATGACAAGTAAGGCTAATTATGAAAAAGCCCCCTTTCCTCTCCTTTCTGTTCCAAGTCAAGTATCAAAGTTCTCGGCACTGTGCACTAGTGAATTTTATAGCCCATCTCATCCCAGTCAGTGCTAGGTAACCACTGCTTACATCATATGGGGAACATGCAGTGGCTCCCACATTTCTTTTACCGCAAAGTTAAGGGCTGYGGGGGGAGGAGGATGGGGGGAAAAACCCATCATGAAAACGTGAGAGTCATGGGGAAGAACTGCAAGAACTATGGGACTTCAGATGAAACTAACAGGCAGCAGGTAGACAAAAATACTAAAAGAGGTACTTGTTTGTGCAAGGAGTTAAGCTGGGATACTCACACAGACTGTCTTGGATGCTGAAGCTGAGCAAGAGTTCAAAGGCAATTGGACAAATTTGTGAAAGCAAGCTGCCTCAAAGGCCACTGAACACAAACACACTGCCTCTGGTCAAGAGCAACCTGATTGATAAGTTGCAAGAGGCTAGGAGAATGGTCTGGGGAACTTGTTCTATAGACCTGCCCTGTCCTTGTTCTCTTCCCTAACCATTCCCTCTTGGCCACTGGTATGTCCAGCCAGCACCTCCACAGGAGTCAACTGTTCCCAGCATAAATGGAGATACATGCAAGCCACCTCACACCAGAAGCATTTACAAAAGGAATGCATTGCCCTGCTTGGGCTGAATACATGGGAAATTAGAGCCCCATGAACAGGAGAAGAGAGAGCACAGAAAACCGGTCAACATTGTAGTATACTGTAGGAACAGTAAATGAGCAAACATTAGATGGACTGCATGCAGAAGCCACAAATCGTGGTCTAAAGGTGCAAATACTGTAGTCACATTATGTTGTCCTGGACCGATGAATAACAACAACATGGGCAAAGAYGGCAGTATTTTTTTGAAGAGATAACAGAACACAGAGAAGTAAGCCACAATGTGTGAAAGGAGAAACAATGTGGAGCTGGTTAAAACGGAGATAAAACAGTTGTGTTTAATGGCCATGCTGTCAAAAAATAGAGAGGTGAGTAAACCTCCAGAAAATATTTCTCATCCTCTCATTGTGCCCAACACAATTTATGTCAGAAGAATGGAGAGACAATTTTGTTTTGATGAAACATGTGGAGCACACAGTACGGGAAGAATTGATAGAAGTATATGGCACACACAGTTGTAACTTGTTTTCTTACTCTAGGTCTGAAGCTTACTGAGAGCTGCTGAAAGTGCTATCCTGGTCCCTGGTGAATGGACTTGAGGATCAAATGCCCAGTTATCTGGATGTCATGATCCAGGCACTCCTGTACAGTTTGTGTTCAGCACAAAAAGTGCACAATTGCAGAGTGGCATAATGGGACGAAGACAGGCAGGAGAGGTTAAGGACAGCACACCCCGTGTGACTGTTTCCCCTGGCATCGCCACCCTTGCTCCTTGTGACTGCAGAACTGGTACTTCATTACCCTGATCCAGTCCATCTCCTCCTAAAACATCCTCAGGTGCTGCCTCTCACATCTGACCAGGTTAGCTATGGGCCTCAGCGCATCTTTAGAAGCAGGGACTTTTGCTTAATTTTATGCTTTGCCAGAGCCAAATTGCCTTTGAGGTGATCCAGAGAGTCAGCAACTACCACTAGTTTTCTAAATCCCATAAGCAACAAGCAAACAAGCCAAAGTACTGCACCCATAGGTATTGGTGGCCTAAAATGATGAGCAGCACCTTGTTCTCCTCCGCTCCACATTACTGTCCCTGATATCACAACGTGTCCTTGGTCCAGGCGTCCAGTCTCTCAGACGCAGTTCAGAGCTGTGGAGAAGTCACCAGAGGACAGTTCTCACATGCTGCACATGAACGCGGGCTTCACAGCGGTCCCAAAGACCCGGGCTCACCGACTGAGAACAAGTAGTTCATTTATGTCTAACCACTGGTAAATTAAATACCACAGCAAAAAGAAAGGCCAATGGAATGAGAAAGAGAAGGAAAGTTGCATAAAATACTATCAGAAATCAAACCTATGGCTCCCTTTATACAGGAGATTAACTGCCTGCTTCAGTTCATGCTTGGATGACTCCCTGTTTTCAAAAATGAGTGAAGAAGTAAGCAGCTACTTGACTTCAGCTTTTACAAGTAGCTATTCATACACTGGAGCACTGGAAGTATTTTATTCCTTCCCCCCTTCCTTCCCAGCTAGAGTTGAGGCCAAGGCAATAACAATTGTATTTTTTTTTTTTTATTTCCAGGGTCAAACTAACAGATGAATCTGGCCAAGAGGAGAAAGGTAGTTAGCCAGAGATATAGACTAGGGCTGCATTTAGTGGGTGGAATCAGAAATACGGAGACTTAAGCCTATCAATATATTTCCAGAGATCCGTGTAATAATAGCAATTGAGAGCTTTTATAGCTACACAAATCTGTCAAACACCACTTCAGTGATATTTCAGGAGGGAATTGGGCAAAAAGCTTTCTACAGAGRGTTAGGGGAGTTCTGTCACACCTGATCTATTTGGTACTGCTTTTAAGTATTGCAACAGCACCTCTGTGCCCAAGGTAGAAAAGGGAGTGATATCAGGCAAACCTAAGCTGAAGTACAAAAGACAGCAACTCTTCTGAGGCAGCCAAAAGCCCCCACCCAAAAGCACACTTTTGATGGTAGCGTAGGATGAGGAAACTAGACTTGGCAAGAAGCAGAGCTGGGTGATGCAAGAGGCTCAAACTATGAAAAAAATCTCTGAAATAGAAGAAAGTTCCTTTTTCAAAGTGACAAATTCATGTTCATATTGAAAAAAATCACTACCTTCAAAACAGAACCTAATTATTCCAGCCACCAGCATAGAACTGAGGACTTAAAGACCCTAAACAAAACAGAGTAGCATGTTTTATTTATAAGAAAGCCATACTAAGATTGCTTGTTACTTTCACTCCTGAGTTGTTATGAGAAAGCTCAGGTTTTATTCACGCTGCATATATTTGTAATACACACTGGAATTAGGAAATTCTACAAAAACCAGATTACAGTTTTTAAAACATTGCTTTAACTTGGACACACCAAGGGTCTCACCTAATTTGCATGCATATATAGGCATATTTTATGTAAAATTTACATCTTTTTGTATTTGCCTTTCCTTTTTACTTTCCTTGCTAGTGGAACAGAAATGGCTTGAGTTCACCACGACTAAAGCATCGTGGGGGCCAGGGGGACCAGACTCATTTTGGTCTTCAACTTTCTCTTCTCTTGAGTGAGGGTACAAACGGGTTGCCCTTTAGGATGACTCAGCTTCAATATCACTCAGCAGCCAGCTGCTCATTTAGGTTTGTACTTGCTTGTCACAGCCCTTCTGCTTCTTAAATTAAACACTGCTTAGGTCAAAAATAAACTGGCTGACCAGCCAATGACCTTGCTTAGATCCCAGTTTAGCTTTGGAATTGCTAATATCCATCTACACAAAATATGCCTCTTAAGAGGTGTCAGGGCATTTGCTGATCTTTGTTCCCACATATATTCCCAGACAAAGTGACAGCTGCACACCAAGTACATCAGTTATCTGGTTACCATTTATGCTCAGCATGCAAAAAATCTCCAGAAATTGCCACTGGTACCGTTTTTGACCTGTGCCCTCTCCCTGTGCTCCCCTTCTACTTTACCAAGTATAGTTAATGGATTAGCAATGACATCCAGAAAGAAAAAAAGCCATGAAAAACAAGAACCAAAGAAACCCTGCTCAGCTGGGCCAAGTAGTTAAGACTCGCTTATTGCTGTGTCCTTCCAACGCTTGACCAGACTACATTGCATGGATGCCACCAAGGGGTTTAATTCCCAGTAAAAGTTTGCTTATCATGAGTTGCCCTCATTACTTCTAAAGGCACACCCACCATACCTACTGCACCAGCTCCAAACCCGAGGAAAACCAGCTGGAACCCAAAGCACTTGGAGGAGTGAATAAGGCAATAACCTGAAAACGTGTTGCAGATGAGAGAAAGGAAGAGCCTTTGGAGTCTGGAAGAGTAACAGAGACGTTACCTCTGCTCTTAGCTTGCCTGGACAAAAACTCCAACTTGAAATAACATAATCAAGAGTAACAATTTTGTAGGCAGGATGGCTTGGAAAAAAGCAAGACCAAGTTAGTTCTTTTTCAGCTCTCCCACAATAGAGTTCATCCTGGCCTTAAATTTTAGATATCTCAAATGCTGGTAAATGTCTTGTTACCACCTAAAAATTGCCGTTTCCTGGAAAAGCACATATAACGTTTTAAGCCAGGTCTTATTTAAAAAAAAACCCAAGAAGAATACTTACTAAGATTGTGGCTCCTTTTTGGGTTGTAATTTTTCATGCATTCTGATTACACGACTGTTGTTATAAATGAAATATTCACCCTGACTTCTGTTCTCCATGTTTATTCCAAATATTTGATAGCACTTCTTTGACTTTCTTAATTTTCTAGATAGTGAAAAATGGACAGGCTGTTACTTTTCTATTTTTTAAATACTTAACATACTTCCAGTTTAGTGGCCATTGCCAAGCTGTGTTTGGAAAGAATTTGATCACTGGCATTGAATGGCTGTAAATGTGAACGACAAAATAATAGCAAAACCAAGAAAAAAAATTACAAACTTATCCTCTCTGTGAACAAAGAAAGTCAGGGACTTCCGAATACTGGCAGCTGACACAGTGAATATGAGCCACAAAAGAATTTCCTACTGCAATCATGAAGACGAAAAGTCAAAGCACTTTGCTTAAACAGATGATAAGTAGAGTTTTTAACAGATAACTGAGGTAGCTTTAGATTTCAGGTGTTCTTCCAGAGAACACAAAGCCACAGCTGTGCTGAGGAGGAGATAAAAGGGTTCAGCATACCTACAGAATACTGCAGGATACTGTTGTCCTCAGGAGGTATTCCCAAGGATATCCTAGATCTACTCTGAAGATGATCTGGCCAAGGAAGACAATCCACATTCTCTATTTCCTTCCCACTTCCCAAAAGAATACACTAAGCGGATAAAAGTATTCCTAAGAGTAGGGATTATGAGCCAAACTGTTTTAATAGAAAATTGCAAAGAAGCAAGTACAGGCTGCATCCAGAAACCAGTGCAGAAAAATACTAGCTGGAGTCTAACAGCAGAATATTCTTCTCGAAAAAACATGGTTTTATAGACTATCAGCAGCCTCGTGTGTTGCACGCTTGCTGTTCTGAGTGGCTCAGCTACACGCAGGGGCTCCAGAACACCTACTTTGACATAGGTTTGATTTAATCTCCCAGGAACAGAGGAAATTTTTCTCCAACATTTCTAACAAAGGGAACCAGCATTTTAGGTATTGCTTTCATTTATGCATTACAACTATCCCACAGCATTTTTCTTCTGTCCCTTAAATGGAGGAACCATTCTTTTCATATTTTGTGTCTTGCCTTTGTTTCTCTTCTAGCTCCTGACACATTCTTTCTGCGTTTTCCTGAGCATACAGTAATACAGCTTGAGCAGGTGATTTTGTCGGGAAGGAAGAGGAAAATCAACTTAATTTTGCATCAGGTAAAACAGAGCAAGTTACATCCTCCTGTAAAAGAGAAAATGGTCTGCATCTCATGCTGCTTGCAAAGCTATCCCTTTTTCTGAAAGCTGACTTGGTGCTTCTACTTAATGTTTGCATGCTGGAAACTGAATCTGAGTAAGTTTAAAAGGCTAGTAAGCCTTTGCTCCCACTATTCAGTAGAGGAGATGGAGCTGAAGGCAACAGCAGGATACCCTGATGCTGGCCTCTTGAAGGAATTTACTTTCCACAGAGGCAAAATAAAAAGCAAAACCAGTCCTGTGAGAAAAGAAAAACGAAGAAACAAAACCAATGCCTTTGACAAGTAAAAATAAAATAAACAGTGGAACATAGTTAAAACCAGCAGATTCCTTCCAAATACTAGAAAGCGTGAACACTGTCAAAATCATAATTTAGAAAGTAATTTAAGTTCAATGGTTAGCAATGGTTTACCTACCTGCATCTGCTGCTGGTTCTCCTCTTCCATGGTTTTATTAATTCAGCGAAGTCGTGTATGTTTCCAGAGGGAAGAAGCCTTGCTGTTATCACCCCCTGGAGAAGCTACAGAGAGAATTCGAGTCTGTGTGCATGTAAAGAGACAGAAGACTGTGGAAAGAAGTAAATGGGAAAAAACATTTATTTGTTGTCTCCCACAATACAACCAATTTAAACATAAGGAAATACAAAAAATGCAGTACATGTAAATAGGAAAGTATGATCAGCCCAATGGCTTATAAAACCTTATCTTGGAGGAGTGATAGAATTTGATCCCAAAGCTACTAAATACTTCCTCCTTGGTAACAGTAAACATGTAATTAACAGCAAACTGTTCTGTTGATCTTCTCTATCATTTAATGCTACCAGTGGGATAAATTTCAAAAACCTTTCATCCAGTTTGTTCTTAACATGGTTTGGAACAATTACATTAAAAATAAACTGGGTAGTTTTCCAAAAGCACGCCATTGTTGATTTTCCACAGGAATACCCTGGGTCCTATAAACCAGGTGTTGCTGTAGCATATTGGAAATGAAAGGCAACATTTTAGAATTTGTTTAAGAGATATTATGTATGCTGCAGTGCCTCACCGAGTTCATGCAAGAGAGGTTCTTCCCAATGCTTTAATTGGCACTTAGTTTCTTTTACAGCTTGTTCGCCTAGACAGCCTGCATGAAGTAGTCACTTAAAGTGTAGCTTAGAGTATTATAAAACACATCTTTACAGGAAATAAGAACATTCATTTGATAATTGCCATGACAACTCGGCCATGTTAGATTTAAAATTCATTAGTTTCGTATCTGTGAGATGCGGAGTGCTTTTCCACCTCTGGGCATTTACAGCAAAAAGGAGCGCTTGCTAAACCTCCTGGAGGTACCTTTTCAGTGTGAGCTGCCTGGGGATGAATGTGGCTACAGCCACTGTGGGTGGCACAGGGGCTGGGGGAGTCAGGGGCATCATCGCCTGGGAGAGCTCGCCCTYAGAGCCTCAGTCATATGCGCAACCCTAACAAAAATTATTCAGAGGTTTATTGGACTGAGCGGTATATTCACCCACTCATGTTGCAAGATGGCTCACAATACACACATTTTGAGTCATAAAATRCAGTTCAGTTGCAGACCTAGAGATGCAGGAATAGTAATGAAAAATGCAACCTGCAACCATCAGAAAATACTTGTTCAACAAACCCAGAATATTCCTTAGGAGCATGCTGACGGCTGAAACTTTTTGACAAAACCAAGATGAGAAGTGCAGGGGGATGGGTCGGCAGGCTTGAAGATGTACAGATGAGAAGATGGCTGCCTCCCAGACACAGGATTTCATAGCTTCCAGACGGCCAGGAAATAACTAGAATGTAATTTGGTTCGCTTTAGAATAATTGCTTTACAATTCTCTCTTCTAGGAAACTTGGAATTCAATTCTTTGCTATAATTTTGCAGTAATAACATGTTTGCAATTAGTACATTTGCATTTGGAGGAGAGGGGTTTTTGTTGTTTTTTTTTAAAGGGTTGAGGAAAGTGATGGGGAAAGAGAGAAGGAAATAAACATTCTTTCACAGAAAGGAGAATTTCCTCCTTTTAAAGCAGTTTTTCACTGCTGCTATTAAAATTCAGGTCCATTGCCAGAAACGGAGAAATCAGTTGATCAAATTAGATAGTTTGTGTATGGTTTTGTTTTTAACTGAAGATATACAGAAGAACTGTATGTATTAACAAATTAATATATTTAGTAACTTTTCATTCTGCTGTTCATACTTTACCCTGAACCACTCTCTCCTTACTCCTCTTGCGCTTACCAGTCCCAAGAGCAATCACTACAGTCTTGCTTGCTAAGCAAGATTCTTCTTTAAAATGAGGTATCTCTAAATAGTGATCACTCATCACTATCGATGCTGTTTTCAAACAGTCTTAAGAGTCTGCAAGTATAAAGAAGGTTTATGAACAAAGTGTAAAGTTACACAATAAAATACTACTGATTTTTATTGGTAAATAAGCTTAGCTAGCCTTATGTAAACCACAAGCACGTACTAAACAGCAATATGAGCATGCACACAAAGCAGCAAAATAGTGCCAACAGGTTGATACTGCATACCAGTCATCAGCTACGTTTTTGCCTTTTAACTTCATTCACTGTAGCCTTTTTTAATGATGATTGAGATGAAGGGATACATGCTATGAAGGAGTACAGCAAATCATTATAAGCTTTTCTTCGAAGGGCGGATTTTACACACCCCTCAAGACAGTTACAAGCACATACAATGTTTCTTAATACATTAAGGGCTGTGCAATGGATTACTACAGTTTTGATTAATTTACCTTCCAACAAAGCAATAATACCTGGCTCTGCAATGCACAGCACCCTCTAGCTATAATGTTAAACAAGTTTCTCAAAAAATGATCTGCCACCCAAAGCCAATGTAGAATCCACAAGTTTCTTCTCATCTTTTCAGTACTGTTTTCAAAAGGATGACTTATACGGTTTTGAATTTCATGGGACTATAGCAAAGTCTGCATCCAAGCTATCCAGCATGCGTACCTAACAAATACCATAAACAAATACATCACAGCCACAGGCTGCTCTGATTCACACAAATGGATTTGCTAACTCAACCTGACAACTCAACTGATTAGACAAATAAAGTCTCTTGGATAACACCAGTGTTGATAATAACATTTTCCAAATGGGACAGCTATATTTCAAGCTGAAAGTGAATATACAATTGCAGATCATTAGAGATCATGGAAAAGCTTGTACAACAGCTAACAAGAAAAAGCAGATATTTTATAAAAGACTGGCTCTTTTCTCGTCCTTGTTTAGTGGTTTCTAGCTGATACACACCTTAGCCAAGAGATACGTCAATGTATAATGTAAACTGCTGAGCAGGACACAARCTGCTGAGCTCTGCTGGGTGTATTAACTGCGGAGGCGGCAACACAGGCTAGCCAAGAGAGGCACTAATGCTGCAAATGAACCCTCCTTTCTCCATCCCTCCGACCTGCCCCCTTAAATCCCTCCTGCCCCTGGGAAGCACAGTGTGCCCAAGGGACTGGGCAAGGATGAAGGACCAAGGCTAGAGATGCTCACAGCAGCCGCCTGGCTGCGCATCTAGGGATGGGAGAGCCCATGGGCAGCAGCGGACAAGTGGCAGAAAAGGAGAAAGTCATGGTCATTAGAAACTCCTACGAAAAATAAAACACAAAGAAAAAGGTTGGGAACTGCTGGTTTATGTCGTGCATTGTGAAAAGATGTCACCAGCCCCCCATCAAAGAAGCTCTTGGAACGAAAAGAAGGCAAGCCAAAATCTGCAATGTTTCTGACACCCGCTTGACATATTTAGCTGCAACCAAAGAGAACCAGAAAGCACTCAAACAGCTCAAGGGAGAATACTAAGATGAAAGAAGATAACATTAAGATAATTTTGCATACAGGAGATAAGTACAAGACAGCTCTTCCTTTAAAAAGAAATAGCAATTTTGTGATTTTTAAAATTAATTTGGATACTCTCATTGCTTTTACAGAAAGCTTTCCAGAGAAAATTGAAATGGGAAAGGGTTCTTAGAATTAAGAATGATTTAAGATGATGGGACAATGCTCAAATGATGCTGTAACATTTGAAGAGTGAATTAGTCTCAGTATCAGGCTCTTTTTTTTCACCAGCACTGAATTTTTAAGAGCAATTTTGCAAAAATTATCAGAAATGTCTATTTATGTAATAGTGTCCTGTTATTTAAAAAGATTTCATTGACACTGTAAAGTGTAAACTACTCATGAACATGAAAACTAACAATTGCCAGTGGATTTGATATGATTCTAAAATTGAAAACAATTAATGAGATGATTTCATGAATTCTTGATTGCCCCAAAGAGTCTGTTTCAAAATGGAAACTAGCAAAATAAGCAAAATGTACTAAATTAGAGACGATTTTTTCCCCAAGCCCAAAATTTTAACATTGAGCCTAAACATGTTTTGTGTTCTTCTGAACAGTAGAAAACAACCATCCAAGAACTGAAGACTGCATATTAGAAACAGAGACATTGCTTTTCCCAAGTAGCAGATTGAGCACAGAACTTGAGGTTCCTTTTTATGTGCAATTTCAAAATGATGCAAAATGCCAACTCGTATAAAATGGTTAAATACGTGCAGTGCTGGGAGAACCCAAAGTTATACTTGTCACTGCACCCGCAATGGTACATCTTGGCCAAGGGAAAATTTAAACAGATGTTACAGCTCCACCTACTCAACCAAGAAGAAAGAATCAGAAGGGGTATAATTAGTCACTGTAATGAACTGGAGCAACTGAGTATCTATGCAGCGCCGAAACAGATTTTTTTTGTTTTTGACACAGCCATCTGATCGGCACTTGCACTCCTGCTCAAGATCAGGTAGTGTCAGATACAGTAAGCCATACTAAAGAAGTGGGAGGCAATCAACTTGCCCTGTTAGAAGCAGCAGCCTGTTTTTGAGACTCACATGAATTGTAACGGGCTCATTTCTGCACTTACTTACAGTCATTGGCTAGCACGAAAGTCAAGTTTTGTATGCACAGCCTTCACTTCAGATGGATAACGCTACTCTGGTGGTTTTGATGAAGCAACAGATGGTCTATTCAAGGACCATGACGTGAAGAAGCATTCTGCAGCCCTTTAGTGCCATTTTTTGGTGTATGACAAAAACTAAAGAAAAGGTTGGTCAACGTGAAGTTCACATTAAACTAGAGGAATATTTGGGAGGTTAAAAAAATCAATCTTGTAAAGAAATATAATCATGTAGTTACAGTTTTAGCAAATAGACCTTACTCCTTAATCTGATGGCAGTAAGTGTGAGTCAAATACTCTACTTCAATTAATGCTAGTCTCATATATATGCCTCATGGGTTCAAAAAGTGGCTCGGAGCCAGAAATTCTGGTTATTGCAGAAACCTTTAAGACAGCAGCAGATCAGCCAAGTATTTCCTACACATTGGGACCATGTTGACAGGGGAGAAATAACTGACAGATGCCGAAGCAAAACTTCTTAATCAATAACTAGTGTTTGACACTTACTAAGAAAAGCAGAAAGGAATGTGGCAACACAGCAGAATAGGAAGAGTACGGATAGCATAAATCTTTCATGCCACCTGAAAGATTCTTACAATGAGCCAAAACTCTGTGTCTGAAAGCCAGCAAGTCTAAATATTGCACCTGAAGCAATGGAGTGCTCAACAGTATGACAGATATAATAGGCAAATGATGAGGCATTTAGTCCAGAGGATTACCAGTGTCCAAGAGTACAGAGCACTGGCAACAGCATAACATGAAACATGCAGAACTGGGAACATAAAAAAAAAATTATAATAATAAAAAAAGAACCTGTATGGAGCATAAACCAAACAAGAAATGACATTGATAATAACTGGAACTTGAACATGTGCCTAATGTTTGCATGCTGTAATTAACCAACCTAAGTGCTGGAGAGATGATAGCTAATAAGAAAACATTTAAATCAGTGGGTAGGGAATGCGGAGTCGGACTCCTTGAAAGGTAGACTCAATTGTGCACATCTTGGTCCTGCATATAGTGTTGCTTGCCACTTGTCTGTTTAAAGGAATTTTCTTGACAAACACAGTCTGAAGTGTAGACTCAGATCCCAATCTAGCAGGAAAGGCAGGTGTGGGAGGAAGGTAGCTGATAAGGAGCCAATCCTGAAATAGCCAAGAGTGGATGAAGATGGCAGTTTCCATCAACACAGAGAGACAAGAATTATAAATTGAAGATGTATAGCATAAACAACCCCTTTTCACCTTTGGTTCTTACGGGCTCGGTGAATGAAGAAARAGAGATATAAAAGCAAGGAAGCTAAACATCTGTATTAGGGTTGTTGAACAGTCATAATGACAGCATTCAGCGTGAACTCTTCTGAACTGACGTGTTTCGTGGAGGAGCTGAAGGACATGGAGAGCAGACAGTTTTCAGCTGACATGAACAACAAACATGACTCTTTGTGACGTTTCCACTACTTAAAAAGTTACGAAAGCAATTTAAGAATTATAGGCAACAGTATCAAGAATCAGTCTGATCGGTCTTTTTTTGCCTTACAGCTGCCTCCCCCAGCTAACTGAAAAGATTTTGAAAGAGCACACATTGGTGGCGGGAACAAAAAGGAGCAGGTAAACACCAACTGAACCAAGCTCTGACTCCCGAGTGAGAGAGGTAAGATATGGAGTTGATTAGACTTCATTGCGTTCTAATATCACTTTCTCAATTTGTAACAAATGTAAGAATGTGGCAGCACATTATAAGATCTGAAGAGATTCTGATTTCATAAGAAGAACGAGGAAGAACAAATACGATACATTAACAAAGAGAACTGGCAATCGGTACTTAAAATAGAACAAATCACAGAAAAGTCCATTAAATATGACTGAGAACCAAGATAATGGGCTTAATATTTAAAAGTGATTGAACAAAGAAGGAACATGCAAATGAAATGAATATAACGCTAGAAAGAGATGAGATTCTGAAAATGATGGGAAAAGTGAATATTGTCACTAAACCACACATTTAGAACAAAAGAATAGTCAGTTTATTTTCAGAAGGAATGATACTTTTTGGTCCCTCAAAAATGATTTTAGTATTTACCTAGCATCTGCAGCGAGGGTGGCACTGGACGATTATTGTTACAGGAGACTCTAATCACAAAGTGGTGCATGCTGCGGTGGTATTGCAGCAGCACCGTGTCCCACAGGCTCTCCAGCCTGAACGCTGAAAAATTACAAGTGACTTTCAGAGGTCATTTAGAAGATACCAGTTAACTTGCTTTTTGCTGGAGAAACCGAAAGGCTTAGGTTGCTGCAATCCTTTCTGATCCAGAGTGCTTTCCAATTCAAAACAGGAAACCTGCAGCGACTCATCTTTGACACCACTTAACAGGCAGCCACCTTGAGACTTCAAGCAATGAAAAGCAACTCTGCAGGGCAGAAGCTAAAGATTTCACTATGTTAATACCACAACTCTTCAACATTCACCCTCTTCAAGCCAGCACTCTTTAGCATGTCTCTTTATTCCTCTTAACTTTGTACTCAGCATTTTACAAGATGTCACCCATGCTTTGATATCTCTCCCCCTATCAAGTGTACCTTTCAAGTTTTATGTATGCTGCTTTCTACTGGGCTCAGCAGTTGACTTTAGATATCTATTTCAGCTTAAATGTTTACAAAATTCACACAAATACTTGGATAGGTAATGAATTTGCCCAAACAACTGTAGCGACTGAACAAATAGTTTATAGCTCAGATTGGAAGACTTTGCCTAGCAGGAACAGTTACTTTATTATTGTTGAGCAGTTAGCACAATTAGAAAAAGAAGTAGGAGAAATGCTAACAGTGCTGGGAAGAAAATCATTATTGTGAACCCAAACGTTTTAATATAGATATCTAAAACAAGGGAATTCCTTAAAAGAGCCTTTAGTCAAGCTCAGCAGGATATAAAAATAAAGGCACAGAGCAGGAGTTACTCGTGACAGGATAAGACAGCCAGTGGGCGAGCCTGAGACAAAAAGAGGAAAGCCACAAGTTTGTGATCCACAGTTTCAGAAGCTTGAGCTGAAGCAGCTGATTCAGTGATTAAAATTTTGTTTTAAGGATAAGTAAGGTCATCATCCAAAACACACAGCAGACCCTTGGYCCTTTCCTATTTACGTTAGACTCATCAGCTTGCTGAGTTTATAAAACATCTACTACAAGGATTTTTCTAAAAAGTGCACTTGTTTGAAAATAGGTGTGAATCATTTATGACATCCAGCTGTGTGTATGACAGGTACAACCTGCACCTCACCCTGCAGCAAACAAGCAGATTACAAGCAATGGGCAGGGAAAGAGCACTCCGCTGGCCAAACGCTATTAACTTGAGAAGACAGAAATAAGGTCAAGATTAAGCACTTCTGAAAAATCTACTTTTGGACTCCACAGCTACAAAGGATACGAGATAAGAAAACATGCACCTAAACAGAAGTAAGCTTAAACCTGATAAAAATGACAGACCAGATCAAAATAAAAATCACATCTTGTCATACAAGGAGCATCAACCAGGGAACAGCATGCCAAAACTTGTAATTCATCAGTGCCAACAGCTTAAGAGGACTGGAAGCAAGTCTTCCTAAGGACTTGCTTAAATCTCTTACAGAAGCTGTGGCACCAGCGTCTATCTGCCACAGCCACAAGCTGTAAAGCAAGATGAACTCAGATAACTTTTTTTGTGTGCCAGACCTGAATCTATCTGACATAGGCTGAACATCCAGCAAACCCAGGACAACTCTGTGCCAGTCATCTGGGTTTTGAAATTCCAATATCTTTATTCAGATGAGCTGCATTTCACACGCTGGCAGTATGCTTTACCAGAGCCCTTGTACCCATACGTAATCTACAAGAAGGCTAAGCAGCCTTTTATATATTATCGCCTGTGCTACAGACTAATAGGGCCACTGATCAATCTTTCCATAAAGAACCTGCATTAACAACTTAGCTGCTAAATAATTGATTGCTTCAGCTTGTACTCTTAGTAGGAGTCTCTCTCTGCTGATATTTGAGAGAGCTGGATCAGGTCCCAACAGGAGTGGGAATTTGTCCACTAATTAGGCATGGGAAGATTTACTTTAGGAGCAATTCTGTGCAAATGATGTGTCAAAAGATTAAGGGTCCCTTATAAAAGAGCTGCATAAATGACCTACAATCTTATATTGCAACTTTTATACGCTTTGGAGACACTCAAGAAAAAAACCAGAAGTACCTCCTAAGGTGATTATATTTTGTACCATGCTTGCTGCCTCAGGTTGCAGTGACTGCCAAGTTTTTTTTTTTTGTCACAGATGGTTACACTTAAGCAGACTTGCCTGCCAATGCGGTTTGAACTTTGCTTAAATTATAAGTCACCCTGCCATCTAAGTCAATTTCCCACCATGACAAAAAGGTTATTTAAGCTTTCAAGTGCATTGATTTGAAAATTAAAATAACTAAGAGTGTAACAATAATGCAAATCTGCTTACCTGAGTCTAGAGAAGAAAAAAAAGGCATGTGGTTTGCCTCTGCCTTCTCAGCTTGAAGAAATATTCTCATCTATGGGTCAAAACACAATAATAGCTACACAGTCTTCCAGTGACTGTCATCCTGGAAGGCTGAAATACTTGACATGTAAATAAAGTTTATTTGCAGACCACGAAGTGAAAACTCTACTGTATGGAGAATATTAGGTGCATAATAAGTAAAGAACACACAACCATCCCAGAGTTATTAGGCTAAAGTGTCCTGGATGGCCTCCGCACACTTTGTGGAAAAATATAGGATTTTGTGAATTTCCTTTGGAGTAAGTTTGTCAGATCTTTGCAAGGAATCTTCAGTTTGAGCATTTTCACTAGACTTGAATCTAACAGAGCTAAACACTCATTATACTTGGCTAGAAACAAGATTTATAATGGAATACTGTAGCCACGCAGGATGAAAGTTTACCAATCAGCGGGATTTAATGACACACAGGGGTAGGCCCAAGGCATGGCTGTCCTGCAGAGTTACTAAATCACGGATCAGGAACTGCTGTCCTGCATGAAAAGAGTCGTAGCAAAGGGCAAGGTGGAATTCAGCCTGAGTTGCTGGGACAGACCGAGGTAGCCTTGCTCCTCTGCGCTGTTTATGTTGCTTCATTAGCTCTTTCCTTGCCTGGTCATAGTTTTTAGCCAAAGCCTTTGGAAGACTCTCACCACAAAGGACAACGTCTGTTGTGTTTCCCACCCACTGAGCATAGCTTTGCTTTCTGTTCTTCCTTCTCCCATTTGCAGGGAGCTCTGCTCCAGGACCAAAGATTCAGCCCCCCTTTCTCCCTGTGCTTTGTGCTCACCAGTGCTTGCTGCTGAAATCTGCATTAAAGCATGGGAGATTAGAAGTGGAGACAGTGTGCTCAGGGAACACCACCAGCTGCCACAGCTTTTCTGTAGGATTCATCTTTCATAACCTCTATTCTTTTTATTTTTTCACACCTTCCCTTAGCCACCAGGTACCTCCTTTCTGTTTAGTCCATTTCTGCTCCCTGTAGGATCAAGATTTCTAAGACATTCCTTCTAAAAATTCAGAATCAGGATTTATTGTCATATCTGACATTCTCCCTAGCTAAATGTCAAGAAAAAGAAAAAAAAATCCCAGCAACTTTGAACTTTCATCTAAAAGCATCACTGGATGATGCATGTGGTAGTGTGTTAATGATGCTTTAYAAAAACTAACTGAAACTACAGTTCTTATGGGTCTATACTGAAGACACAAAAATACTGCCGAGTCAAAACCCGAAATAAATACAAAGGTTATTCACTAAATAAATCATCCCCTACTTTCAATGGGGCTTCCTCCTTTTTCAGAGCTGAACTTGCCTTTTTTTTTCCCCCAGATAGTTCTTGTCAAAAATTCCTAGCTAACACAGGCAGTAGATTTTTTTTTAATTTTTTAAACATTTTCTGTACTGTTCACCCAACCTCATTGAAAAATGGCATAATGCTCTCCCATTTCATTTCCACAACCAAGTCTCGTCACTGCCTTTCCACATGCCTTTTTTWAAAAAAATAGCACAATCATTTCCATGCTATTCTTCACCTCCAAAGGTGTTATTAGCTTGCCATAGTAACAGACCCTTCTCCTGCTGTGTCTGCTAAAGAAATTATCCCGGTAGCCCAATAAAGCCATGTCACCTGTCCAGCAGCCCAGCATTCAAAGTGTTTCTGTATATACCTGGGCTCTCCACTGTCCTTAAGTTTTAAATAATAAATAAAAATTAAAGTTCCTAGAGAAAAATATTCATTTTTCAAACACACACAGAGAGGGCTATTATTTTCTGAGGTCTACTTCACTTCAGACAAAACTATGGAAGCAAAGCTCATAGTTTCAGGTCCCAGTCCTACTGGGAAATACCACCAATGGTGCAAATGCATGTTCACTGGACCTGCTGCAGGAAGTAGAGTTGGAAGGGGGGC
Source organism: Phoebastria nigripes (assembly GCA_035582835.1). Classification (NCBI taxonomy): domain Eukaryota; kingdom Metazoa; phylum Chordata; class Aves; order Procellariiformes; family Diomedeidae; genus Phoebastria; species Phoebastria nigripes. The sequence goes on along the minus strand of JAYKAV010000227.1, from coordinate 68,960 downwards.
GGGGATGCGCTCTGATGTCTCTTTCCAAATCTTGCCTCTTTTAGATGCCTGGACCATCATGACTAGGATAACGCCCTATGCTGATTTAGGCCAAGACGAGAGGAGGAACTGAGGGAAATGATGGAGAACTTCAAAGTGTTTGTAAAATCAGAACTGTAAAGGGGGGAAAAACCAAACCGAGCACCTCTGTCATGTGTAAGGCACAAGCTAAAAACAAAGGTTCTTGCATCATGTGTTAGACTCTGTAAAGACACTAAAAAAAGCCCATGCCAAAGGCAGGTGAAGGAGAAAAAAAAGTCTACATAGAATCTACATGGATTCTTCTCAAAATATAGTCTGTATTTTAATGGTGTTAAACTTGGCCAAAGAGAAATACAAGCAACTGGACTCTGTAAAAAGCAATGACTACATGGCATCCCAAATGATACTTCATTGTTACTGCACATTAGCATGGCTGCACATAAATGATATTATAAGATCATTATAAAACTATCACCATTAAAATGGTAGCTTTGTGTACTTACTCTTTACACCACAGAAGGCACCAAACTATTGCATCAATTCAGCCTCAGTATTTAAAAGACAGTATTTCAAAATGAGTGGCACCTCCACAAAACACAGAAACATCATAACCTGTGACAGGTTCTCTGGTACTTGATCATCCCAAAAGCATCAGGACAATTATCTARAACAATAAAAAGTATAATCCCTGCACTATTTTTTCAAGATTAGGAAATAAATATTCTTACTCTTGGACTTTTGATTTCTTTGAGAAATGATAAAAGAATTACCCTTGAGATAATTAGCCTCACAAAAGAAAGAATGAGAGAAGTGCTAATTGTAATGAGTTTTTGTTAGGGAAATTAAAACCATAGAAGTAATTTGCTAACAGTTAGTTTCATTTTATTTCCAAGACTTGGGATCAATAGTTCTGAAATGTATGTTACGACTACTATTTCTGCAGAGATCTTCTCAAGGACTGCATCTGAAAAAGGTAGCAAAAGTGGGTGATCACCCAGCTAGCAACCTATGAAAATCAGCTATAAACCTGTGGTGGAATGCCCTAACTATTTTGTTATCATAATCTTGCAGCCTAAAGAGCTGGGTTCAGATCCATTCTCTACCACACTTTCATTGAATGACTGTCAGAACGAAATCAAGTGAATGATTAAAGATCAGCTGACAGCACTGTACTTCTCACAGGGATGCTGTCTTGGAACGTTCTACTAAAATTTATGAGGTACTCAAGCGCTATTTGGCCTTCACTGCCAAATTCTCAAAATAAGTAAATCACTATCTAAGATAAGGTGATCTGGAGTGCTTGAAACGGCTGCGCTGCTTCATAAGCTCAAGGAGAAATGACTAAACAAACAGCTGAGAAAGATAATTTACTTTTCCAACAAAAGCAACCTTTTTCTCTTATGAGAAACAGAAGAAAACTACAGCATGCTTCCAGAAAAAGATCAATCACAAACAGAACTTGTACAATGTTCCTTATCTTTGTTTGGCACTCAGTGCTGTCACCGTGAGCTGTTATTACAATTATTAACAAAACAAAATTTCACAGAACACCCCAGATCAGACTTGCTGCTGTCCACAGTCCTCTATCATGAGAGTTTATAATATCAATAACCTTATTATCGTGTTATATATTTGGAGGAAGAAAGTTACCAGAGGCAACACAGAAACACATAAAAAGCACATCTGAAATTTAAGCCTGTGCTTTGGTGTATTACAACATGGGAAATGCAGCAGGGCAGAAACAGAAACCTTTAAAGAGAATCTGTTCCTCTGCAGCCACAGTTTCCCATCCCTGGTAACTGCTCTACAGAAGTATGATGTGTATTGTGGGGTTTCTGGCTTGTGGGTTTTTCTCCCCTAACACACCTGGAATATTTTTGAGGTCTTTATTTTTTTTTATACTTACAGCATGAAGATGCTTGCCCTTTTTTTATTATCATGCTGGGATCACATCTCTCCTCAGCAAATGCAAAGCTACATTTACGGCACAGAGAGCACATACTGCAAAATTCTTGGGTTTCTTACTTGAGGCCTGGGTATGAGAAAATCTCCATCAGTTGTTGGTGGCCACTATTTATTAACAGGCCTTTAAACACACCAGCGTGTGAACTGCTAGGATTTAAATCAGCATTGAGTCTCATCTATGGAGAGATTGAATTCTTTGTCAGCCTTCTGCTCCTCAGGTAGTTTCACTGGGATGTTTTTCTTTAGCCACGGAGAAACCCACTCTCTCCTGTGCTTGCCAGGAGCATGAAAAACTTCCTGTGAAAGCGTAAGAGCGCAACTCTACTGTAGTATTCATCTACCTTTCCCCCTCTCTTTTCTTGTGCACAAAGGTCAGGCACAGCCCGTTTACTCCATTTGTTTCTCCCTTCTCAAACAGCAGAGGATCAGCCAGCCTTTGAGCAAGAAGGGTTATTAATGAGAGCACTGACCCTGATGCCAGAAGACCACACACTCTCTTTCTGGTGACTCTGACTATTGCTTGCTGTTTTACTAATTGTTTAAGTTCTCAAATGAAGGTTTATGAGTTAGATGCTTCATTATCACAGTTCTTACTGTGTCGCTCCCTCTTTCCTCTCTTTTTCTTACTCATTCATTCAATTCCACATTTTTTTCCACATTTCTCAGCCCTCATGTTGTTGCTTACCCTGCCAACTGTACGAGGGTTGCTGTAGTGAATCAGCTTTACACCCTTTAATGAGTAAAAACAATGGGCCATTTCTCTAGGAAAGCTGTGTTGGGTTGCACAAGAAGTCAGTTATTCACCCCCTGCTCCATGAAGCTCTTTGTTCACCCCAGAAAGGAGGACTTCTCGTGGCTTCTCCTCAACACTGCCCAGTCTGGTCAGAGGGACAGGAGGAGTGGGTGAAATGGGAGTCTCAGGTAGGATCTGCAGCTCACTGCGGGACATCAGGCAGCATGAGGTATGGCTGACAGTGAGGTAACTTCTTCAGCTATTAACAACGCTACAGGCTTGGGGAAGAGTGGCTGGAAAGCTGCCTGTCGGAAAAGGACCCAGGGGTGCTGGTTGACAGCCGGCTGAATATGAGCCGGCAGTGTGCCCAGGTGGCCAAGAAGGCCAACGGCATCCTGGCCTGTATCAGAAATAGTGTGGCCAGCAGGACTAGGGAAGTGATTGTCCCCCTGTACTTGGCGCTGGTGAGGCCCCACCTCGAATACTGTGTTCAGTTTTGGGCCCCTCACTACAAGAAGGACATTGAGGTGCTGGAGCGTGTCC
>JAYKAV010000227.1:24796-65463 GCA_035582835.1 Phoebastria nigripes | reverse complement strand
AACAGGCTGCCCAGGGAAGTGGTGGAGTCACCATCCCTGGAAGTATTTAAAAGACGTGTAGATGAGGCTCTTAGGGACATGGTTTAGTGGGCATGGTGGTGTTGGGCAGACGGTTGGACTTGATGATCTTAGAGGTCTTTTCCAACCTTAATGATTCTATGATTCTATGATTCTAAGTCCCTCCACATAAAAAAGTTACCTTTCTGTAAAAAAGTGGACTTGGGAAACACAGGTGGTGACTTCTGAATCAAGATCATAGGCATCCTTTCTAAAGAAAAAAGACAATTTTCAATTTTTCCAAGTATGTTTTTATACATGTATTATTCAAAATAATATAAACAGTTGATTTAGAAACATTGCTCACTTAAACATCCACAGGTTTTAAAATTGATCAGATGGTTGAAGAGATAGTTAACTCAAAGCTTTACCCAAACTGCTCATGTGACAACTAAAGAAAAACAAACTACCTCAGTAAGACCTCCTTTCTCAGAAAATGTTTAAGAGGAGCACTTATGTCATTACATCTTCTTTTTCAGTGAATAACATGAAATCTTTTCCTATTTGCATGCAATAAAATTAGGAAAGAGCTGATTACTCTCGAAAGCTTGTTGTCAAGATGTTACTCTATTATAAAAAGACAGAAGCACATCTGATGCCCCTATTCTAAGATACTCAGGTTAAATTTGCAGTAGTAGTGCTGTTGCGTTCATAATAATTTGAGGATAAACAAAGTTTGTGGAGAAAGGAACAATCATTTTAGTCCCAGGGTTGCCCTGTGGAATTTAGGTACCAAGGAAGTTGGCTGTTTTTCCTAGCTAAATCAGTTAGAAATTACATCCATACAAAGCAAGAATATGAGTAACAACTGGCAACATTCTTCTGAAAACCTTTGAGACAATAGGAGGCAGGATGATTAAAAAAAATACGTTTCTGAAATGTTCCTTAGAGATAAGCAGATAATAAGTATTGCAGAGCCTTATCTGCATTATTAGCAACAACTGTAATCTAAACAGYGAGTTAGATAACTCATTAGCTTTTCACTACTCATGGTCATATAACTTTATTCTGTCTTGGTTTTGGAACTTGTCATTAAATGAACCAGTATTTAAAATCAACCAGAAACAATTGGTTATAAGCCTATGATTTAAAAGYAAACCCTTGGACTTCATCTGTTGTCAGTATCTAATCATCTTGGAGCCTCAAGTCAGTTTAGAAAACCTTCCAGAATAAATGAAATCATTTGCTTCCTCTGAAACACAAGCAGGCTTTTCATTTACTGAATTGTGCCTGTGAGGTGTTCGTTAGATAATAGCCTAAATTGTGCAATACACAGTTTCAAAAACATACAGTATTTTTCTTTGTGCTATCATCATTCATGGTACTTCAGAACAAAGCAGTTATCAGAACTCACGTGTGTATTATTATCTGTTCAGCTTGGTAGGCATCTAACACATTTTCCCCCTGCTCAGCAAACTCAGTACAGCTAACACATGCACACCTCTCTCTGCCCCAAAACTGGGCTCGAGTCACCAGAAGAAGCCAGAGACGGATTTCAAAGGGCCAAACTCCAATGGCCCAATCCATTCACTACTCGCATCAAAGTATAAATGTTAAGCTTTATTTACAAATTAGCTGATATTTGCATTTCATTTGATACAACGCTCTGGATACTTCAGGAGCATGAGTATATTGATCTTCAGTATTCAGAAGAGGTAAGGGCAGTTTTCCCATTTCTAATGTAAGGAGAAACACCATTAATGGCAAGTGGCTTCTCATAACTGGGATCAGTCAGCTGACTGGTCACATCAGACACCAGACTGTAATTCACTGCCCCATCACAAAACGCTACTACTGCAAGCAARCATGCTCTGTGGATGCTGTTTTTTACTACAGAGTCAGCAGATCCGGCAGGTACTGATACCTGCTGTAGGTAATGAAGAGCTCCGTTTCCCAGGAAAATCCACGTGCCCGATGTCTTTCAAAGACTATCAAAGACTTAAATACGAAGAGCTGGCTTGCAAGAATACCTGGGAACCCCATTTCGGGAACAGCTTATTTTCAGCTGTGTCAAACTTAAAGATACCAGGACACAGATTTTGCATTATTGACTTGGCAGCGACATGAAACAACCAAGATATCAAATGACAAAGACACCTTTTTAATTACAAGGCTATTTGGTTGCTCAAAAAAGGGCACATGCYGTCTTAAAAATAAATAAATAAATAAATATAGACACAGCAAGAGAAAGCCAGAAAACACTTTTTGGACAGCTAAAGACTCCCACTACAACAGCGTGTATCTTCTTCCCTGGAGAGGAACAAGCTATGAACGAGAGCATTGTCATACCAGGATGCTTTAATGCTATCCGTATGTCAACTTGCAAAACACAATGGCAAAATTATGCAAATTTTTACCACAGGGTCTACAAACCAATGCAAGTTACCACCATGACAGTCATTTGTAAGAAAGAATTTTTAGGAAACAGTTTGTGTGGGACCGTATAGAATAATATAATATGCAGCGATGTGAGTTTATGTTGACTCTTTTCTCACAAGCAGATRGAATTGATATGAGTTTTCTTTCAACTACTGGATTTAGAGGATAAATGGCCTTTTCCAGATAACTGACCTTCAATGGTTATTCTTTACCTGGCTTAAGCACAATACAGGGACTGGGAATTCAGGTGCCAGACACACCTCAGTAACAAATAGTGCACTTCAATTAATACTTAAATCATGTTTTAATTAAAGTTCTGCATATTTTAAGAAAATGAATGAGTATCGCTTGCAAGCTTCTTCCCTCATTAGCTTCAAAGAAAAAGCTCATATATACTCACCTGTGCCACTATTATTTTTGATCCTCTAACTGCATTGCTGTAGGTCAGCTTTCCATGGCATTAACTACACAACACAAGGGACTTTGAGAATTCAGAGCAAAAAGTGCTCTTGAGTGCTCTTTTGATTTCTCAGTGTGACTATCTGTCTAAGAGAGCATGAGAGTCCCAGACTTAATTCTTACATGCGTGGTATTTAAAAGGAAAAGCGGTTTTCAAGACATCAGCAAGATGGTGATATTTTCTGCTAGATTTTCACCTTACTTCTTCTGCCAGAGGATCCCAACATGCACTGATAAACTTAAAGGACAAAGCAGCAAGGGCTGCAGCAACCAAGTAATGAAATGTCAATTCTGGAGAGAGGGAGATGCAGCAGTCAGGGAGGACTCTCTGTGACCTTACACAATTTAGGCACGGTATAAGAAATGCCCTAAAACTGAGCAAAGATGGAAGAAGAATTGTAGGAAGGATATTTAGCTGGGAAATGAATCTGACTTGCAAACTGTGACTAATATCCTACTTTTATAGAATGAACAAAAACTACTGGATATTTTCCTTAAAGCACGTTTTACTGAATTTTTTCTAATCACAGAATTAAGAGTTAATACTGTGCTTTGGACCTCTGGCTGCTTCCTGACATGTGGTGGTGCTACCACTTAAAGCAAGTCAGGTAGGCTTCTGTAAAGATCAATTTCACATTTTATTCCTCTAAAAAAAATGCACAGTCATCTTAGAAACAATAAAAAGCAATCCCCCCCATCCTCATATTAGTTTTTTCTTCTCATAAAATAATGTACAAATGTTCTTTATTGATCTAGGCATATTTTTCCTTTTATAATAAATGACTCTATATGTACAGTATTCCATTAGTTCAAAGAAAATTCCCTTTAACCATGCAGTTCAGCACTTATATAACTACCTTTCTCGGGGTCACACCACATCTATTGTCCTAAGACCACAGTAGAAATTTTCCTTTTAGCTCCACCTACTGGAAAAAAAGGATGTGTTTGGAAATTAACAGTCTTTTGGTTATAAATTTTCCTTCACCCCCACAGAAGAGAGCTGATAAATGTTCTGATGTGCTATTCTAACTCCAGGTTTTTGCCGTTTACTGCAGTTGTGTTCTACACATGGACATATTTCATTTTGTTCCAAGCTGTGCAGAAGGGAAACTTGTCATGGCATCTCTTTCAAACCTGATGAGAGCGATGTAAATGCTGGCCTTCGTTCAAGGCTGCATCTGATGCTCCTGGCAGCAAGCAAAGAAAATAACACACATGGAGGAAGAAGAGAGGAGCACAAGTGAAGGCTAGCTTCCGAGACATCACAGCATTATAAAAAGATTTATTTTATAAGTCTCCTATGTAGTAGTAGTAGTAGTAATAATAATAATAATAATAATAATAATAATAAAAATAAAAAATATGGTTGGATCTTTATTGGCAGAAACTGGTGCTGCTAGGGGAATTAGACCAGCTCAACTCCAGTTCCTAGCAAGATCAACTGCCAGAACAAATTTGAGAAGGCTCAGCTCTGTGCAGCAGATATTCTTCTTCTATCAATGACCGAGAATAGAAAGGTCAGTTGAGAACAGCTCACCTGAAAAAACAAAAACCTTCTTCTGCAAGGAAGCTGAACTGGTAGTACATTAACATGCCTACTGGTGTCAGTAACACCAAGAAATAGGCTTTTGCACCCAAATGCAAAACATGCAGTTTTGCATGCCTTCTATTTGAAGCATAAAGACAGTTTAGGGGAAAGAAAAAAAGAAAAAAAAAAAGCAAAAAAAAAGAAAAAAAAAGCTTCCTAAAAGGCAAGATACATTTGACTGTGGGATAGTTTTCAAAGGGAAATGAAAATGTCATCACCTGACATTTCCGAAGCTGAGCTTTCAACTCCCGAGACAGTGTACAGGCAGAAGTGTTAAACAGAAGAGCTGGTCACAGACCAGTACACTCTCCATATGTTTCCCTGGGGCAATTAGTGTCACTTCCCCTATCAAGGGGCTCACRGTGCTTACCAGTGAATACATCAAGTCTGATTGCTCATGAGTCTCTGAAAATAAACACTACAAAGTCACTGACAGGGCCTTTAGGTTGAAAAATGAATCCTTCTAATTCATACAATCTCAAAAAAGAAAGTTTAATTCAATAGTCCTTTGAAAGAGAGGACTCTACGCTGCCTTGTGACATTCCCAGAGAAGAGAAGCAGAACATATGCAACCAAAAACCTGTCTCAAGCCAGCTTTTGGGCTGCCTTAAGCTAGTTTTTCTCTCCCCTCTTTTCCTGTTGAACTGCTGGATTCATGCCGCAGGGGCAGTAGTTCTCCCCTTCCTGCAAACACATGGGCACCGTGCTGCGGTGGTTCCCCCTGAGGAATCTGGAAGCACCAACCCAACGCTGAGATRCCCCAAGCCAGTGGGATGCCGGGAACATGCCCTTTCCTCATTGCAGCTCCCAGAGCGCCCGAGGACCACCTCGGCTGCTTGGAGGAGCCGTTAGCTAGTGCTGCACTGCATAAATGCACTGGTATATGGCCTCAAAGGTCTTAAAATTCTCAGCAATACACAGAACTATTTTAAATTACTTTTATTTAGAAATCCCTTTATGACTTATGAAAAGCATCACCTCTGAGGAGTTCTGTAGACGGCAATGCTAAAAAAAAGTGTTAGCAAGGGGAGTCAGAGCTGAAGGCCTCTCCCACACACAAGCAGTCACAACAACCTCCCCCTTCCCTTCCCTTCCGCCTCCCGAGGTGCAAACAGTGGGGAAAAGAAAGCTATTTCTTCTTTTAAAGCCCCATACTGATGATCAGGTCACTCCCCTTTGAGGAAGAGGGAGGCAGCAGCAGGGGCATGTTGGGCTTCCTTCCAAGCGTCCATCCTGGACCTGCCCTCAGTAAACTGAGGGCACCGCTTATACAAGTGGGGACTGGCCAAGCTTTGCCCAGGGCCAATGGCAGGAGGAAGCAGACCGAGCCTCAGCACACACAGGACTATCTGGCACATCAAACCACCCAGGGAGGTGGCGCTGGCACTGCAGCGTGGCACWGCCAGCACCTGGTAGCCACTGTCCAGGGCCAGCGTTGCCAGACCACCCCCTCTTGCAGTGGCGAAGGGATTCCTGAATAAAAGTCTTGGTTAAAAGAAAAGAAGTAAAAAGACAGAAAAAAACAAAAAGGCAAAAAGCTTTACTTTTCACTTTAGCAAGTCAGCTGCAGGAACGGAATAAAGCCACTCTATGGCAGAGGTGTAATTTAGACTTCAAAGCCATTTGTATCCATCTGTGGCAAACTCAGCAATGCTGACCACCCCACAGAATATGGGACTGACCAAGAGCAGTGAGCCCTGTGTGTCCTTCACAAGCTTTATAGAATTAAGTTGTCTTTCAGGCAATAGTTTGCTAGGATGTTTTTTTTTTTTTTTACTCTGGTTAGCAAGGTCTTAATGCAATATCTGTTTACTACAATTCTCCAAGAGGCAGGATGTTCCTTGGCTTTTATCCAAACCATTTAGTTCACATACATATTGGAAAAAGCTGTCATGTCAGCAGCTAAGGTTGATATCAAGAGAGACAATAAGAGGATTAAGAAGTGGAAAGATTTAGAAGGCAAGCTACTGAATATTTCACAAGAAATGAAGCTGAGAGTGCTACTGATGCAAGGGGAAGGTCAGGAAGCTTAAACACCTCAGGGACAGTTAAGAAATAATAAAATAGCCATTAGGCATTCCAGATGCTGATAGGCAGCTTTTAGGATCCCAGTATTTCAATCTGATTTTCGTACCAAGGTGAGTGCTTCTCTGAATGTGCATCAGTGACATACAGCACTTGCCAAGGGAATTTGCCAGGACACATCTACAGCATCACAGGAATGATCTGACATTTGAGAGTGCTTCCGAGGGCTGATACTTTGTCATTTTATTGCTCATTTTTATTAACAACTGAATGGTACTGATATGGACGGAGTTCCACGTCTCCAACTGTGATGGTCTGGTGAGATCCAAACTAGTGAGAGATTTCACAAAGACCGACTCCTTGTCACAGTTACCCCTTCCTACCTGATCCTCTAATGACATGGTTAAACAGATCTTCTCCGTTATATCTCACCACCATCAAGACCATGTAGTCTGGGGGAAAAAGCGGACAGTAGAAGAATTTTACAAGGCATTACAAATATCTGGCAGCAAAGGGACCAGGCAGAGGTAAGCCCAGATGTTTTCTGTAGCCTTGTCAATGACAAGAGGCAAGGCACAGCAGGAATCTCTCTGTAATTGCTTCATTCTACGCTACAGTAATCTCACCTATAAACTTCAAGACACAGCCTGCCAATGGGCAACTCAAAGAACATTAGTTTCTTGCAAAGTAGAGAGGGACTTAAGTATTACATTACCTTACATTACCCTTTAACTCACAAGTACATCTGAAATGACCCTTCCTTCCTTCCCCTGTCTCCAGCCTACCAGGAAGGTGTTAAGAAACTTGGACAATATATTTTATATCTCTATATCTTTGAGCTCATGGAGCACACTAATAAATTAACACCTTGTCAATATACTGTTTCTGTTGTACCATGTTTTTGTGGCACATTTTACTTAATGACTTTCTGGAAATACTCAGTCATAAGAAATTTCTCTCCCACCTCCTGTTTAAGTACAGATATTCTACTGTGAAAGTTGAAAAATGCTTGCCATTTCCTTTTACCTTGACATGTTATTTCAGTCTTGCATCCAGGCACTTTGCACTTTAAAAATGCTTGAATTATAAAGAGTAACTTTCTAGCCCTTATGGCTTTACAAAAAATTGTTTTATTTCTTGGAAAAGGTAACTTGGCTTTTGATTAAAAAGAAAATTTCTAGAATTAAATTGGGAACTACTTTTTGTTGGTTTTTTACTTACATTAAAAATTATTACATTTTAAAATTACTATTTCCCCATGTACTACTACTGGGCTATTTTGTTTTCACATTATGAAGTAACTATGGCTAGCAGCTTGCCCACTGTGTGATTTCTCTTTTATTCTTGGTAGTTATTTTAAAGTATTTATCCCATTAAATAACAAAATGGAAGACAATAAATGCATGCACAATAAAGGAGTTTTAGAGGTGTATACTATTAGATCATTGGAGATGGTAAATAAATAATAATAATAATAATAATAATTTCTGTCAGCCACAACTGCTTCTTTGAGGAACTGTGCTAAAAGGACAAGTTAAGTCAACATTAACTAGCAACTAAGAACTGGATCTTCTGTACACATAGCTGAAATGACTGGTGGGAATTTTTTAGTGAAACAATTAATTGCAACAGATTAAAGATAAAATGTCATTTTTCCCCCAAAGTAACATGCCAGTTTCAACCCAAGTTTTTGCATTTAGAAGTGTTGAATCTAGACTAGATAACATAGAACATTAGTTAACATGAGAGAGAAAGCTTAATTTCCTATACCTACAATAAACAGGAACATGGAAATAAAGACACGAGGCCCAGAGACTTCAACCTATGTCTCCATTGTGCCAATGCACGTTTAGATAGATAGCGTACCAGATTTAGTGCTGATAAGTACTGTATTTTTGTCAAGCAATCAGACAAATCATTATAACATTGCGGCAGTTACTTTTCGAAGCTCTGTTGTTCTATGAGATACAGTGAATGTCTCCAGTATTTTCTTGAGATAGAGTAGCCCCAGACACCAGTCATTGTTACAATAGCAAAGGAAACATAATCATGTAGGTTCGGCTCAATAAAATACTTTTTCCCATTAGCAAACAATGAAATATTAAAAATAAAAGACCCCCCAAACCCCAAAACATTCGAATTGCATTACTTCATTCAGATCACGTGTCATTTACCATTTTATGTACCGCTTTCGTAGAGCATGGCTGATTTTGTCAAAGCTTTTACCAACTAGCTGACAGAGAATATCTTCCTCACTCAGACAGCCACTGCAGATTCCACAAAAATGAAAAATATTTCTTCCTTAAAAACATAATATTTGCTAGGCATTGTTGAACATCTCTGTAGTCACTCTGAAAAGGAAGTAATGAGTAGAGCTAAAATAAATAAATTTGAATGTTTTAAAGAATTAGAAGTAATTAGCAGTAATAAATCAACTAACTGTGTCGTGCTAATGATCAGGAGCAGTATCCTCAGTTTCAGACATATGGAGTCAGGTAAAAGCAGCTTTGTCTGGTGATTCAAATACATAATTGCGAAGGATTCTGTTAAGGATTTCTAAACAGCAAAATGCTGACCAAGACATCTAACCCGCTTTCTCAAACTGTGTTTTAATCTTTTTTCTATATTGTGTTCTGTACATTCATTTGCAACGTTTTAAGTGGTGATGCAATTACCAGGGCTGTTCTCTACTGAGTTATAAGGCTAATATATATTTTTTGAATCTAGTACAAAACCACCCCTTTTGTGATAGTGTGACGGAATGATCTATGAAGAGCTGGAGCTATGCAGACATGTATTTTTGTAATTAGAGAGATCAAACCAGGTTTCATACCTATGTAGCTCCATTCCTAGTGGATCTATCCCTGTTTTACCACTATAATGAGATTTAAAACCAGGCCTTATCTTCCAAGTGCACATAAGGATCAGTTCATCCCACATTCAGCAACAGCAGGTGACAGGAGGATCGAAGCCAGATTAACAGACGGACTTCACAGAACAAGGATTTAACTTGACTGTGTTAAACACACCTGTGGCATAAGTCACACCAATAGCAGTTAATTCCTATTGCAGTCTGTGACAGCACTGAAAATGCTCCTCATATTGCTCTAGTTATAGAATTTTTCATATTTCTCATCGGGACACTAATTTTCCCAGTTTTATGACAGGACTATGAGAATGCAGGCTACAGTTTGATGCTGAGTCCTATACATCGAAGTCAATTTTTTTGGCTATTCAGCTTTTAAGAAGTAGTAGTAAAAATTGACTTTACAACAAGCTAAAACATTTGTTTGTTTATAGACATTAGAAATTGCTGCACTACGTAAGTAAAAACAGGGTGACAGCACAAGACACTCCCAACAGCTTTATTGTTTTAGCTGAGAAATGGATCCACAGACCCTCCCTCCAAGGGCTTTTGTTAGAGGGAGCAGAATCATCAGGTCCTGCCCTAGCTAGATCAGCCTGACTTCATAAACACTGCCCCAACTCTGTGCAGGGGCAGCAATATATATTAATTTCCAGAAGGGAGGGGACTTAGAGTTCTGCATTTAAAATTGCTTCAAGCTGCATCTACCACAGTTCCTACATCACTGCTGGCAGAAAGGCAAGAAAAACATACAGAAGATTCGGGATGTGGCCGTATACTACATCAAGAGGAACATGGTGTGTGTCTTTTTTCTCTGCAAGCCATGGTTGCTCTATTGTGGATCAGGAGTGATGGATTAGAACGGCTCCAAGAGCTGTCAGCTAATATCTACACCACAGCAAGATCAGACAGCAGCAACCTGTCTGGAATGCTGTGACAATTTCTGGCTGCCACCACGAGAACCTTAGGTCATGCTACCATAGGAGATTTTAAAGTAGAAACCTGAAGTTTTTAAAAAAAAACCAGCACCGAGACTGCATAATCTCCTACAGAATAGGAAGTAAGCATTCTGAAGATAAAGTACTGACAGTCTCTTGGAGATTTTTCACATTGCTCCAGCTTCTTGTGCAGTCTGATGCCACCATATTTTCTCATTGCACGGGGGCAGCTGCATTCAGGTGAACTGAGAACAAGGCCAGTGTCAGAGTTATCAGTGGGGCTGACTGAGSTGGCCACTCAGTTACACCCTTGGACCTGTACTTGAGTTAAATGGTTAAAAAAAAAAAAAAAAAAGAAAATCTAGGCAATCCAGATGCTTGTAGCTCCTCTAACTTCACTGTGCATTGAAGACACCCATTATCCCATGAAAATAGGACACTCAATAGGTTCAAAATCAGACATAATATAAAGCATAATGAAGTTGCTGAAAATGTAGAAAAACACTGTACGCACCATAGCAAACATTCTGCAAAGGATGTTAGAAGTTTAGTTCTTACTATCTCATGAACAAGAGATGTATTTCTTAGACATTACAGTCATGTATGAAGGTCATGACTTTGCAAACAAGGTGACCGTTCAAAGCAATGGTTATCTAACTTTCTAAGCCGCTTACCTGAATATTGGCATCCTTTCTTAAACTTTGTACTGATAAAAAGGAAGGAAACCACAGTCACTGGTTGTGATGGTCACTCACCATGTGTTAAGAAAAGGACTATGAGATTTGAGCCTGCGGATGATGCTTGTAGCGGACTTGACGAGAATGGCTGGGGTCATGGAAGGAACAAACCTGCTGACTACTATCTACACACCAGAAACCCAGCCAGAGGGAGGGCAAACCAGGGTGGTGACTCTGCCTGAGACATGGCCATGCTGCCCAAATACCAGGGCACAGGTGCCCACCCTGGTGGCATCCCAGTGCAGGTGCTCCCACTGCACCCAAAGAGCAACTGAACTCTCACAGTACATGGCGAGGTACCCTGACCACCAAAGGGAGGTGGATGCCACCAGATGCTCTCAGACCCTGTCCCCAAGTCACTCACAAATAGAGAGGCTTAAACAGATGGCTCCTGTCCCTGCTCCCAGCTGTTCCTCTTGCCCTGCGGGAGCTTCCCTGCAGCAGTCCCTGCTGCAGACAGCAGCCTGGGCATGCTGAGGGCCACTTCCAGCACCTGCTCCTGGAACTGGCAAACTGAGGAGTACGTGTCATTGAAAGGTGAGAGTTTTACACAGTGCAATTCTGGGAAAACATGGCGAGTTAAAGCATTCATGCCTTCTCCCCCCATGAAGAGAGAGTTACTCGTACCCTCAGGAGTCATAAAGGTGAAGACGACAAAAGCGCTTGCGCACAAGAGCAGCAGGATGGGACTGGTGGTGCTGTTTGGCACAGGCAAACATGGGCTTATCAAGAGCTGTAGCTGGTTGGAATAAAAAACTGAACTAAAGCACACCTCCAAGCCAGAAGGTGTAAAATGCACAATCCTGCTGTGCTAAATACCTCACCGTATGCCAGTAGGCTTACTTCAAAACATGCTAGGCATTTGAAGCACTGGCCAATAAAAGACCTGTTAACTTGCTCACATTAGACCTCCCTTGAGGTAGGTCTTACTTCAATTCCACTGCACACAGATTTATACAAATTGCCTTTACAYCATCACCTTGGAAAAGTAGGGGATAATGAATTCCTATAAGGAGGAAAATTTTGTAAAGGCAGGTTAGTCAACAGAATGCACTTARCCATCCTAGGGCGTTGGTGGTGACTTTGGAGAGGCATTCTCCCCTGCACTGCTTGCAGCAGCTGGAACCAGAGCGCTGCCCCTAGGTCATGCGTGGATACACACCCTCCGTGCCAGGCTGATGGCAGGTGTCTTCCAAGACTTGCACTACTCGGAGGCAGTGGGGCAGAATATAGAAAACAGTAACTGGAATCAGTGACTGACCCAAAACACTGAAAATCCCCCAGTACTTTCCCAAAACTCCTGCCAAGGATCATCTTTTCTATTGAACTGCAGCAGCACCCACACTGCAAACAGTCCCAACTTTAGCCTTCCTGCCTTTCCACCAGGCAAGAAACAGCATGCAGAATTATGTAGCCAGGCTCTCCCCATGAGACAAAAATAACAGAAGTTTTGCCCAAATAATTGTCAGGTGCAGGGTTCAACACAGCACCTAGTTCAGCTATGGATTTTAAAACTGGTTACAAAACTAAGGTATTGAGAATCTATCAAGAAACATTAAACACTAAGCTGCTGCCTCTGACTTCAAGTCCTTAGCCACAATGTSCTGGTTATACAGAAGGTATGCTGGTGGAAACAGCAATGGTCGCTGTTTTCTTAGCCCTCTTCCTAAAACTCTGCTGCTGGCCACAGTCAGGCATGGGATGCCAGGCTTCCAGTTTAATCCAGTACGACATGTCTTATGCTGTGCTCCCAAGGCATAGCCACTGGAAGAGGTCTGCTTCACTTAGGTGGCTCAAGTCTGCCTTTGCACTGCCTCCTTGCTCAGTTTAACTAGACTAAATCAGGTGGAGAATACCAAACATAACAACAAGACAAGGTAAAAGAAGCTCGTGGGCTCTTTATGCTGCTAATACACATCCTGTTTTGAGTCCTTATAGTAGATTGTCCACCATGTACAACTTTTTGTGCATGTTTCCTCTGTTTTGAGAGAGGTTTTTCCCATCCTGCATATGTTTTATGTTCCTTTAAATATTCCCTTGCACTTGTCTCATCTCTACTCCAAAAAGATACCACAGTAACACAACAGGCATTTTCAGATACTTAAAAAATGAAGTTCAACACTGGTGTAGGCACATCCACTTAAGGCAAAGATGTCTTAGAGATGAACAAACAGAACTGGTAAATGTTAGACGAGCTGAAACAAATGAGGAATTTGATATTAAATACACCAGAAGATGACATTTTTCAACAGTTACATAGCAGTTTACAAAGTCTGAGAGATTAGCATTATACTAATATAGCAAAATTGGACCAAAAGAATTAAGCTTCCTGCTGCAAGACACACGTGCAGGTGTGAAGCAGATGCCAAGGAAGAAAAAGAATGTGGATTTTCCAGCTCAAATTGTTCAACTTTATCTTCCTTTTTGTTCCCTAACCCAGGCTATGTACATGATTTCCTACCTATTTGCTCCTTCCCAATAACTTTATATGTTAGCTGATTTCAATGAACTTGAAGCAACAAGCAATCTTAAGGATATTCAGCTCCCCTATCTCTCAGGTATTTTACAAATTAGCCATTGTATAACTACTTCAGTAGTGAAAAATACATTGAAAAATTATTCAAGGAGACAGAGGCCTCATTGTATAGCCAGTGGTCATCATCTTCCCTAGGATGTTTTTAAGATGAACCCAACCTCTTTTCTTCCTTTTCTTCCTAAAACTGTTTCAGCTATAATCAGCTACAGTTTTGGGTTTTTACTCTTTTTCCTGAAAGAAAAAAAAAAAAAAAAATTATATTAGTAGGGGAAGAACATATATCTTTCCCCTGAAATGGTGATTTACTGTCTAAGATTATGAAATGTAAAATGAAGAATGTTCTGATCTTTCCCTAACTTAGAGTTCTTCTGTTTGAGGCCTACCTTACACCTTATTGATAAGGCTGGTACCATTGAAGATAGCCTGAAATATCCCTTCATATAATCCTACTTTCACTTGCCTGTAACTCAGTTAAACTTTTATCATTTGGTTTGATTTTTTTAATTTTTTTTTTTTTTTTTAAATATGTCAGGTGTCTGCTTCAGGCTGAAATTTTTTGGAAGCATTTCAGCCAATATCTCAGCTATTTCTGCAAATGAGACAAGGATATGCAGGGGGAAGTTTAACTTGCATTGAGTATTCTGATGACAACTCCTCTGAATAAGCTTTCCGTGCTTTAAAGTAGGGAACAGAAATTTGACAAGAGAGGGAGGGCATCATATGAAAATGATACAATGATTCATTCCTCCATATGAAAATTTGAGCCATTGGGCCAAGTTATAAATCTTCCAAAAAATTACAGCCTGCATATCTGTTAGTGATTAACAGCTAAAATTCTACATTCAATGAACACATTCATGCTTTTCATGGGTTTTTAGTGATATCCAGATTGCCTATATAATGCCCTCAAAGAACAGCTAAGAACACATCTGTCTCCTAAAAGTTTTTTTATGTGAGCCAGCTGGGCATATACAACCCCCAGACTAAATATACATTACAGGGCTTCAGGAAGAACACTGGCTATTCTGAGCAGAGGTGAGACTGGGCAATAGCAGGACTGGGGTAGGAGGCAGGGAGGGGGTGAACCTGACAGCTGTACACCCGTATGGATACGGGAAGCAGGACACATATGAGAGGAGGAAAGGAAAATCGCACTGGGAAGCCACTCTCCTTATAAGAAACTTATAAATTCTTCAATCTAAAGAAGTTGGGTTTTACGGGCATAGCATCATTTTATGTGAAATTGCAGAGCACGCAACAAGAGAGAAAACAAATCTCGGGGGAAGAAGGCAGAGTTGGGCAGGCTAGACAGGAAAGAGCAGGGGCCAGGAGCAAGAACAAAATCAGAGAAGGAAGCGAGAGTGGCAGGATAGGGGATGAAACAAAGAAAAGCAGGATGAGTGTTCAGGTGTCATGGATCTATATGTCCAAGGGGACGTGCTGTCTGTACTTTAGCTGTTTCCCAGATCTTGTATCATCACCTAAGCTGGCTGACCACTTTCGCACTCTACAGCAGAGTAAGCCTTGCGTTCTTCTGAACTCAGAGCCTAGGTCCAGGCATTGCAACATCCCCACCGTGTTTCGTGGCCCCATCAGAAGACTTTCTGTGCCTCTCAGTGAGGACTTTCCCTATAACAGAGTCAAGGCTTCATCAGTAAAGGATGTAGACAAGTCATATTCTCCAGCTCGTGACAGGTTTTGTTTGGAAATTGCAAAGGCGAGGATGAGTTTTTAGGTTCTGGGAGCCTGGACTTAGGATACTCAGGGTCAGTTGGGATCTGTGGCCTCTGTCTAACTGTTTTATCATTTTTTCAACTCCTCTTCTTAAGAAAAACTTTCTCATCTCATTCTCTTGCTTCCTAAGATGAGATAAGAGGAGTAGGCGTCTTGGTCTGTGTTGCCAGTCCAGCATGACTCCCTGTGTTCTGCACCCAGGTAGCAGTGAAGTCTTACTGGCTGCTATCGTCTCTTTTGGCCTAGGCCGTATCACTAGCACTTTTCTCTACGAGCAGACTGCACTTTAAAGAAGAGATAACTGCAATAAATATAAAATGACACGCCAACATGTTCTTCCATACATTATACTAGGAACTGGGAGGAAAAACCCGTGGGAGGGAAACTGCAATAGAAAGGCAGGTCCATGTAAGAGGGAAGTGTGGAAGAGGCTGGAGAAGATGGCCCAGAAAAGTTTGTGAGATAAAAGGATAACTTGTATGCTTTCCTGGAACTTATTCTGGGGGATCTACAGTTCTTTAGAGCTTGTCTGTCACAGCCATCTGTGTCACCCATTGGCAAATGTCCCAGTCCTTACACCTTTTATGCTAGTGCACAGAAATGCTGCCATCTAACATTTAATTTAGTAGCTCAGAGATGGGCAAAGCAGATCGTAAGTTTGGATAATTAATATCTGTTGTTAAAATGGCACCAGAGCACAGAGCACCTGCCTCCATGCATAATTTGCTAGGTGGGGTTGATTGATTTTTTTTTTTTTTTTTTTTTTTTCTTTTTAGAACAATACTAAAATAATACTAAAGTTGTGAAGTGACCTACTGCAAGGTTAAGGATTCCGCTGTTAGACCTGCTGTTCAATAGTCTCCCCTCCTGCCCACCAATGTGTAATGACAAAAACTATAAGGCTCTGTAATTACATAACTAAATGCTCTTTTACTTCCCAACAAACCTTTGCTCCATCCACTGTCTGGACTGGATGGTTCTCACTGTGAATGTAAGAATGAAGTACTACTGCCCATCAGCACAGAGCCTGGTCCCTGACCTGTAACGTCAGGAAGGTCTAATTCCCTGACGTAAAGACCTTTGAGTACACGCATGCCTGTGCTGGTGAACTGCAGATCAGCTCACCTCAATGGTGATAAAGCTTAGCTTTTCTGTGGTGCGTTGTCATCGGTGTAGGCGAGCTTATGAAGACAAACTGGTCTGCAGTAAGACAACTGTTACTGACAGTGAGTTGTATATAAAAAGGCAACATCTAACTGGAGAGGTGGGAAAGCTAAGGCAGCATGAACTCATAGTGTCCCACACTACAGAGTCCCGACACCAGCAGAAGGCAATGAGGGACCCTGTGACCTGTGCCTGGTTCAGGGCAGGAACACAACTCCCTCTCTCCTTCTGCGCCCTAGTGCTTTCTTGGTCAGTTTTATCATAGGTTTACTTTCCTCAACCCAAGCATTATACAGCTAAAATATACTGTATACTTAGGCACTGCTCTCAGAGCAGGTGGATTCAAACACCATTTCCCACCATTCATATTCGCATCAGACTATAAACCACTCATGCCCATTACCACAACGAGGCGAAAACAATCATGCAGAAGACTGACTCGCAGACACTTGCATGTTCAGCGTGCACAGAACTTGCCCAATGTGCTATTTTGCGTTACAAAGTTTAGGTATCCACACGACAATGAGCCATTATGGCTCATTAGAGGCTCAGCTTGCAAAGTCCAAAGTGTACAGACAGAGGCGTATAAGACAAATCTGAACTAAGCACTGTACCCTGCCCTCTGCCTGCACCAACGATTTACAGGTATCTGGTAAATGATTTATAAACCTAAAGATAACAAAGTATAAAACCATATGACTGCCTCAGCTTTACAAAGGAAACACTTTCTGGATAATTTGCCATGTCTCTGAAAATGTTTCAAATTTTGGTGTCCGCTCTGCTGTTGACAGGTAAGTGCCTGGCATCCTGTCTCATGTCATTCCCTTCTGGCTTGTTAAATAGTCAGCTGGCAAAAAAACCCATGTTACCACCGGAACAGCACTGATGGAAGAGAATTAACTGGAAAATCACTGCAGCAGGGACATATGGGAGAGTGGGCGAGCACAAGCATGCATAGCAAATTGTGTGAAATACAGTCTTGATTCTGCTCCTTGTGACTACTTTTGAACCTCTTACTGCTCAACCCCTCAGGTATGAGGAGCGAGGATGCATTCCTGACCGAAAGGGATTCTTACAGGATGATTTCCTGAACTGTTAAAATTGTAGAAAGAGCTTAATGCTGTTTTTCTGGAATCTTCCCTAAACATTATTCTGATCTCAACATTTATTGTTTGTAAGAAACAATTTCACATGCATTTATAAGGACCCAAAATGATCTATTTCACAAGTGATTTCTGGGATGTTTGATTTGAATTGCTTAAGGAGACTGATTTTTTTTAAAGCTCTCAGGCTGTCTGRTCACTGAACCTTCACAGCACCCTGCAACAGGCACCTAAAATCAAGACTTACCCTGTAAAACTTGGACCAGMGTGAAAATGGATGGGGCAGGGCTGCAGCATCAGCAAGGCTGAAAGAACGCTCTTCCCAAAGCAGCACAGACTGGTACAGTCAATGATCAGTGATGCACATGCTGTGAGAATAATTTATTCCTCACTAAATTAGAACAAACCAGGCAGGCAGTAAGTGACTGTTGACTTCTCAGGTGATTGCCCGCATTGTGGAAAGATGCTCCATCCACATGCGTGCATCAAAAGCATTTCTTAGATCCGAGTGCTCCAACACACATGCAGTAAATACATGATGTGAAGAACTAAGGCAAAATGAGGTAGGCAGAATTAACCAATGTTTAATCATAAATTAATAAAAAAGGTGTTTTGTGAATTGGGACCACAGTCAGGTGTACTCTCTCTTATGGGCCAAATTCTCTTCCTTGTCTTATGACCCTAAGTTTTGGCTGCAGTGAGGCTCCACAGGGAGGGAAAAAGAGGGAAAAGGCCTTTCTCTCTTCTGCAAGTTAGAGCTCACCTAGAAACCTTCCTCTCCTCTTATCTGCACTTCCTGATCTGCTGTGTACCTGAGCTTGGACTATTCCTGGGTACTTGTCTGTCTTCCTGAACCTCACCTCCTTTCCATTGAAGGCCATCATGACACAAGCAGTGTGACCTGAAGCCAAGCTGGGAGCACAGCAGCCTGCTGCCCCTCCTTTTGGAGGACTTATCTTTGCTTTCATCTCTCTTGTGTCTCTGTCTTTCCCAACAGCCTTGTTTGCCTTCTTTCCCAGGTTCCTTTCTTCAAAAGGCAGGAAGAACTATTTATTACCGATTTTTAATGAGCTCTTAGAAGTTTCATTGATCAGAAACAGTTCAGTTTTTCATTAATTGTGAATCCTTTCAGCAATGATCAAGGTGGTGGTGAATTAAAACAGAGGCTGTAAGACTCACTAATGAGAACTTGACTCTTCATCACACCCTCAACTCAGCTGCTATAAATCACTCCCCATAATAAACCATCTTCACGTCTCTGGGAATAGGCTTTCTGGGCTGTTTGCTGGACCTTTTCTTTAGCATTTGCAGAGTGCAGCAGCAAGGGATGAGGTACAAGAGTGTGGTGTCCTGGCACTGGGATCATTACTGAAGTCTCTCAGATATCTGATTGGGGTGTCTTGCCCATTCACTCAAGGTTAAACTGATGGCCACATATAGATTTAGGAAGGAAATTTTTCCAGGACCCACTGAGCAGGACCAATGGACCAATTCTTTTTTAAATACTTTGCTGCAGGGGAAGTAGTTCCTTCCCTAGGATTATCTAGGATTTTTGCCAAATTGCTTTGCTATTTACCCATACCTGACAACTTTCCTGACCCCTGGCATTGCACCAGCAGTACGTTCAATAGCTAATTCTGCATTAAGCGTCTGTAACTTGTCTGCCTTCACTGATGAGGGAATGAGGCTGATGCTGTAGCTCTAACGATTGCTAATGACTGAGCTCTCATCTCTTGAACCAGAGCACTCTTGTCTCCTGCACTGTAAAATTAAGAATTGTCAAAGAATAGAGACTACTACTACTTCAAGGTTTAAAAATAAACAGATAAGACCAAAATTTCAAAGACTGGGTGATATGAACAGTGTTGAAGCACTTAACAATCAGTGACTTTAAATTTTGCTGTTGACAGGTATTAGCAAATTTAACTGATTTAATTTTATTTTAAGGCCAAACACTTTGGCATACATAGCCAATGTGCATATGCACATTTCTTTTTCACCATTTGAAAAAGCAATATGCAGATGTTTGACTTTAATGTAATTGTACTTTTCAACTGAGAAAAGGTGACACGTGGCCCAGAGGTGGCCTGCAGAATCCAAAAGTCTATCCCTGCTGCGATCCACCCACGTACACAAAGTACTGACAGATAGCCACATCTTGATTTCCATGGAGCGCCACATAACCTAGAGAAATACTTTAGTGAAGAGAAAACCAGCTGCTTCCACACTTTTCTTTCAGCACTTTCACCGTTGTGCTGTGGTATTCTGAATCCTCAGACCAAGTCCTGAGGTCTAGCTTTGTGAATCTTTTCTGGATTTAGAAAGTTAGATAGCTGAAGCATGGAGAGGGGTCCGTTCTGGCTCATTTCTAACCTTAAGAAACACATCTGAGCTGCAGCATTTGATTTACTTTTTCAAAGTTCCCAACACGTCAGCACCAGCCACCTCAGCAAGGTTAAAGTGTCCAAGGTTGAAGTATAGCTCTGTCCAAGTTTAGCCTCTGTCCAAGCCCTGTCCTAAAGTGCTGATAAGACCGGCAGCTTTACCCCTGTGAGCTGACATTCTGACCAGACAATCATCAAAGCCGATAATAAGAAGARTTATTAGACTAAAAGGAAAGGAGCCAGAGCAGTTGCCAACTTTTGACATTTAAATTCCATTGATATAAATAACTTCAGCAATAGGTTTTCAGGTTGTCAGAAACTTACAATAGTCTTCAGAAACTAGGGAAAGAAACAAATAGCTCCAGTTTATATGACAATGTGCACCGAGAGTGACTGAAGTGTTGCTAAGTAATTGTCAATTTTTTTGTAAATATCACAACAAATCAGACATAAGCCACTTTTCCCTGTGGTAGATGCACACCAGGGATAAATTTTGGTCCCAAGCCTTGAGATTGCTCCTCACCACTTATACAATATTGCTGATCTAGATAAAAAAGGCTCCATATTGGGGGGGAAGCATATCCTATACTACAGCAAGTTTAAAGGTTTGTCTTCTTATCGTTTAACTCTACTATTACGCATGCAAACAGTGGCTTGCCCGCTCTCCCCAAAGACTGCTAAGCACACAATGGCTTGTACTGCTTAGCTTTTAAAAAAGAAAAAACATATCAATTAAATGGGTGCCTAAGCAGGTAAAGGTGTCAAAATTTAATCCCATACTCACCTTTTTGACTGTGTGATGAAGTGGATCATCGCACATTCAGCTGATGGAAAAAGATGTCTTCCTGGGAAGATTTTGCAGTTGCAGCCAGCTAAATATCTTGCTTTCTAGAAATCTATCCTTGCACAACAGAGTTAAGCTTCGATTTGAGTCTAGTGTGAAGAGATTTTAATGCACAATAATTTAAGATCTATGCAGGTTGATTTTATATTTTAAGTGCAGTTTGCTTGTTATACRGTTATACTTTTTTATTATTACCTTGACATTCCAAGCTATTTGATATGCCTTTTTCATAATTGGGGGGGTGGGGGGTTATAGTCAATGCTGGATTAAGTACACATTTGCTATTGTGACAAAGATGACAAGGTTCTACCACCATCTTCCCTCTCTCAAGTTTAGTCTTATACCAGTTTACACTAATCCAAAATGAGATGCTGAGAAGGCACCATAGCAGTAATGATTACTAATAGTTTTCCCCCTGGACAATCTGTTCAGGTGTACAGGATAGACAAAACTACCTGCTGAAGGCAATAGTTACATGAGCTAAGCATCTGCTTGCTAAAACCAGCCAATTTTTGCTATAATTTGCTTTTAATATGAGAACACTGAGTGAATCTTCAAGAGACGATAAAAGGAAACATGCTAACTGGTAACAGCTGATACAGCCCCTGCAATAGTTCACTCCCCACACACATTCCTCCTATTTTCCCTTTGGCCATTAATCCCTAAATGTGCTTTTCAAATAACGTATTTATCTAAGAGAAAAAAGGGAAAACAATATTGAATAAAAACATTAACGTACAATATGTCCAACTGCTCTTCACAGTGAATTAACTTTGTTTCGCTACAATTTGAAATTCTTCATCTTTTTTCAGCTCAACTTTATGCATTGTGAGCCATTTCATTAACATTACCCACCTGCTCCTCACTCCCTCTAGTCTCACACCCAGGTGCTCCAAAACTCTGTTCTCCTGGTTTCTGTGCTAGTCTTCTGCAAGATGGAGAGMTGCAGTCCTTCAGGAATAGTCTGTGTTTATAAAGCACCTACCCGAGCAACAAACTCTTCCATAATCTTTTACTAAGCTGTTCAAAAGAGAAACTTAAATTGAGGCAAGGCGTAGGTTATTTGCTGAAGACTATCCACTGTATTCACAGGGGCTACTCAGATGGAGACATCTGGTCTGATGCCCCCAGGTCTACATTAGAGCTTTAACACCTTAATTTCTCTGAGCTCTGCCAGAGCACAAACTAATGTGCAACCCTGCTTCTCTGTGTAGCCCCAGTGAAAGACCAACAGGACTATTTCTGGTTTCACTAGAAATGGTCTCACTAGAGTTCTTCTGCAGGTGAATGAAGCTTGCCCCATTCAGAGACGTATAATGATCCTTACAGTAAGATGAAGAGAGAATGAGCTAAGCCTGAAGGATTAGCTTGAATATAAAGGCACTTACCTGATTTTCTTCTGGTACTTATGCATCTTTGGAGTGGCCCAGCAGCTAGGGACAAGCCTTGCAGAGATGGCTCCCAGGTGCTAAAGGTGAGAGGTGGAAAGATTTGAGATAACAGCTAGAAAAGAACAAGAACTGGGTGTCAACAGTGACAAAAGAAGCCAAGAGCAGAGCTGACACCCCTGCCTCCCCTTGAAGCAGGCAAGTGCACTTTAATCAAAGTGAATATTCAGTATGGTTAGGGATGGCATTTCTCATTGGATACAGGTGCAGCCAGAGGAGACTATGCATTAAATATTGAAAGTTCATACCCTTAAGACACAGCACTCTGCACCACAGTAACCGAGACAACACCTYACCGTCCCACCAGCAGAACGACAAGCTCATGTTTTGAAGACGCTGGCAGCGGGGAAGAGAAACACAAAAAGCAGAGCTGCTTAATGATCTTTTTTTCTAGCTTACTGTGAAGCTGGAAGGCCAGAGCACATATTGGTGATAAAATTTAATGTTTAATGGCTCTTACTAACTATATATACATTTAAACAAAAGTGAAGCCTGTTACTGAGCCAATTTCTGATCCCAGTTCAGTTATCTCAGTCCAGAAATGTAATCATGAGCTTACAAAATATTTAATACCAAAAAAACCCCCCAAATTCACTAAAGAGAAGTTAACAGCTCATAGGTTTTCTACTGGATAATAGTAAATTGCCRGAGAAATAATGAAATTTGGCACGAGCTTAGTTTTATCTTGTGCAGCTCTGGAACAGAAGTGTAACAGCTTAATAGACAAATGCAAGAAGAAAATATATTTTCTTCCTCCCCAGGCCAAAATCTTACCTGTTTTCTGAAGTACAGAAGTAGCTATTCCTCAGCTCCCTAAGGGACAGAGCAGTTCACACAACAAGAGTCTTCACACCAAATATCTGAACTTAGGTTTTTCCATGGAGTTGTTAACATTTTTAAAGATGGTATTCCTTGAAAACTCCCTACCTCAAAATTTCTGCCTCCAGTTTCTGATTATAGTAACTTGGAATCTGAAGAAACTGAAGTAGGAAGGAACTACTGGGACTGTCACTGCTTGCTAAGTAAATTTTCTAAAGTACTATTTCACGTCTTTCTTTGTTAAAAGCGAAGATGACAACCACCTTCACTTCTTCTTTTTGTTCGTTACTGTATAATCAAGCATTTTCTCACCCTCTTTTCAAGCATATTTTGGCTTTGAAAAGAAACAAAGAGAAAAGGAGCAGCAAATACTCTAACTCACATATCTGCTAGCTATATGCATTCAGCATACGTTTTCTTCTATTTAAAGAACTAAAGAGCGACCATATTGCGGATGATCAGCAAAGCTAGCAATAGTACCAAGTGAACTGGATTCAGCTGAGCATTGCGCATGAAAGCAAACATTTAACATTCTCAGTTAGGTTTTCCCCCTAGAAATTCAGGATCAAGAGCACTGGAGAGCTGTCAGTGAGGCGATAGCTTACCCTCCTGAGCTCCCATTGTAAGACACAATAGACAAGGGTTCAAGTTGTTGTCCCATCTGTATCAAGTGTGTGCAGGTCACCCTCAGGTGTCCATTTAAACTCACTTCACTAAATTGGAGCACAGCTGTTTACAGACACTGGCCTCAGCTTCGCTGACATATCCGAGTTTCAACTTAATCAGCAGTTCATTAAAAATTGTACGATTCGGACTGACATGCTATTTCAGACCAGTTTAGCCCCAAATGAATTTATGTCTCAAYCACTGGAGACTAGAAAGAAAAAACTTTTCCTGTACCAGGGCCTTTCATATGAAGTTAATGAGGAATTCAGCCCCTTTTCTTGGGCAGAACGGTTATTTCAAGAAGATCTGCAAGAAGTACTTCTGCATCTGGGGTGACCTCAAAAGCTGTCTAAAGCAATGTGATAACAAGATTAAAAGTGCAATATCTTTTGCTCATAGAGTAATTTCCATGCATGCAATTTCTATGCTGCTACTAATGAGAATAAATACTACATCTAAACCAGGAGGTTTAGAAAGTGTAGTTAAATTCATAGGTAGGTTTCGGGTTTTTTTTAAAAAACTTCAGGCTTCTCAGCACACCTGAGACTAGTGCAATTACAGTCTAAGATTTTTTTCAGTCACAAAATCTTGTATTAAAAATAAATTAGTGCCTTAATTTGATTGTAACTTTATTTACTTTGGATTCAACAGCAAAATAATGATTTGTAGCAGTTGTTTTATTAACTTCAGGCTTAAAAAATAAAGAAAGTCTTTCTGAAGGTCTAAGGTAGGACAATCTTTGATTTCTGTTAAATAAACTACAGGTCCAAAGGCATGCTCCTTGGGTATAAATATGTTTTTTGAAGTGCACTTTCTAAAATATTTTTCTGATATTACAAATATTTCTCAGCCTCGATTTCAGGTGCCCTTGGAGCACCTTTTCTGACAGAAGAATCAGCTAATCAATTTATACGACTTAAACGACAGATACCATATTCTCAGAACTACTGGGACTCAAGCAGCAGCCAGAATGCATGGGGATCCACTGTGGCTGAACAGGTATTTTCTTCCATCATCTTGCAGCACCTATTGAAAAAAAGAAAGTACAGGTCTGGGATTAACACGTAACAGTAACCCTTTGGGGCAAGGGAGGAAATCTATCCGATTTATCAACGCAGGCAAGGTTGCTTGGTAGTCACATGCTGTATTTATTCAGTATCAAAGCTCAGAATATTCTTTTCTGTTTTGATCTACTTCAGGTTAGTGAATCATGGACAGCTTTGAGAGACACAGCACAATACTACATGGACTTGGGTTCTTTTGCCTTTGATCCTTCGATTGCCAGCTACGATGGGGTTTCTCAACAGAGCATTTCATAGACTCAGAATGCACGTGTACCTAAGTAAGTAAAATTGACCAATGTAAGAGTGCTGGCAATTGGGTCCTAGTGGCATAACTTGACACATTAACAAACCTGATTATAAGAGAAGTCTTAAAAAATTAAAGAAGATTTATTTTTACTGTCCAAGTTTTATAGTTATTTAAATGCGGCCATTTTATTGGGGCAAGTTCTTTATTAAGTATGCTTTGGAAGAATTCATTAAAAGCTTAAAGAATATATATCTTCTTAAAAGTCCACAGAAGTTAAACTGCAGCAATATATCCTACATAGTTGATTTAAAAAGCAGTCAGAAAGCAATTCCTGAAGAGAAAAATAAAAGATAAAAACCTCCATCTATTTAAGTAACAAAACTCTATTCAGTGTAGAATAAAACCTCTGTAGAACAAACAGAGAATGAGATATAGCAGTTGGTAAAACCAGTATTTATAGATAAGCACACAAGTACATGAAATGAAGTGTCTCAAATTGTCATAGAGAAATTGCTTAGGACTGTGGTAAAATGTACACATTTTTGGGACATAATTTTGTCAAATTTAAGGAACAATTGCTAAATGATTGTCTTTGACAAGCGCAATGCAGAATACACACATTATTCCTGCGAAACACTTTTCATACGAAGATACTGCCGTCCTTTGAAATGGACAGGAGTGGGTAGAACTAAACTCATACAACTTCAAGTTTCAGTGCTTAAAATAGTTACTAAGATATAGCAATCTGATCAGTCTGACTGTAACCACCAGTAGGAAAATGAGTAGACTTCTTCTCATAACATACTTTGAATTGAATATGCTTTGAATTTTATTGACTTAAAAGTAGCTTTCTTTTTGAAAGTGAGCACAAAGTTTCATTTTGAAATGCGGCTTTTGAAAAGCACTTTTTTTATAAGATAAGAATTTGATCTGGAGATGCTCAGATTGAACTTGCTGGGACTGTTCCACCTGAAAGGCGATGCCAGTTTCACTCGCTCTGAGCAGAAGCGAAGTAGAAGAGAATAGCTAAAAGTCATGATTTCCCTGCCCTCCTGCCAAGCCTTCAGCTGGTGCCCTTGGGCAACTGGAAGGAAGCACCAGGATATTCTCTCACAATTTCTAATACTGATATGGGCAGCAGCTTTCTTGGCTAGCAGCAGTCACTTCTGCCTTATGACAGATCTGAAGTTATCTGAAGACATTTTACTCAGTTTTCTGCAAAAAACCCACCCTGTCTTTTCCATCAGAAAAATTATTTAGATAGAAAAGTCCTAACTGCGTCTAATTATTAGTTGTCCAATACATGTGTCTGAAGGCTGTGATCCTGACAGCTGCCAGGCATACTGCAAGATGAATTATGCCTCCAGAATGATAATTCTTATGATTGTCATATGACAGGATTAAAGCCAGTTTACAGAAACACATTTATAGGCACTCCCACTGAAGCATGTTTATGATTTCAGAGCGAGGCTGGTTAACTCCCAGGCTGAAATAAACTTCCCAATACTAATACGACAGAAATTATCATCCAGAGTTTTTATGAAGGCATATAGTAGAAAAGACATCAAGCTAGAAGTTACAAAAAACATTATGGATAAAGTAAAACAATGCTTTTCACCTTATTGTTCATGATTAGTGATATTTCTGAGATGGCCAAGAAAAGCAAGCCTATAAAGCATATGCAGGAATCTGGTTCATGGGCTGTACTTCCAGAAGAAAACATTTGCAAAAGCTTGCAAATCTGAATACTGGAGCTGCCGACAGGATCTTTAAATTAATTTTGCAAAAGTTTTCTAAAAGCAATTTATTCCATCTTTTCTAGTGACAGATCTTACATGGACATGCTACAGCAGTCTGGGACTCACCTCCAGCAACAGACAAGGATGAGCTATTAAATCCTACACGTCTCATATCTGGCCATGTTAGGATATGGCATGTTATGTATTTGCCATTATGTGTTTGATAAGATGACTTTATCTCATCCCACTGTCTAAAACCAAAATTAACATGCTAATTCTCTCAATACTGCATATTTTAAATTCATAAGTAGAAGTGAGATATAAGTCATGGTAAAATGAATAAGAAGTTGAAGACAAGGCAACCATTAACTTTTAGCAGAATAGATTTAAAAAACCCTGTGTTTTCAGGTAAAACTTTTTTTTTTGACTAAACAGTTGTTTTTAAATGTACATTCCTGCTTCTGTGACTGAAAACCACATTTTTATTTCTCAGTATTTTACTCTAGCTACATTTTTGAGAGGCAATTAAGAAATGGAAGTCAGTCACTTTGGGTGGGTAAGAGAAGTAGAGCACATTTGCTCCAGGCTTGGCTAGTAAGAAGAGTACACTTCCATACTTCAAGTGCATTTCCATTTTTTCAAGTACTGGGGTCAAATTAGTAGGTATTATAGTATACATCCATATCATGTGTATGCTTTGCTTTCCCCATTTAAACTTCTGTACTTGGTCTTGAATGCCAAAACCAATCGAAGCCACAGCTACCACCGTGAGTTGCTTTTTCTTACTCCATGGAAGTAGGAGCTGCTGGAAACACTTATTCATGGCTCCTTTTCTAATAAAAGCGGTGATGAGAAAATGTTCTTTATGCTAAGTTCTTGAGTCTGGAAGTTTCCCCATTCCTATCCATTAATCTACCTTATTTCAGGACATCTTTGAAGAAAGATTGGGCTCCCACATTTCTTTTATATGTTATTAATATACTGCTAGCAAGTAAAAGCTTTCAACCCTGGTCAAAATTTCTGCATGGACAAAGAGGACCTGTTGGGGAAACCAAAATGTATGGTAACCGTAAGGGCAGGGTAGGTGAAGGCAGGCAATTTTTGCTCACTTTTTATCCCCAAAGAGCAGGTTCTGTGTGTTGTGCGTTCGGGGTTCTTTGTGAATATGGACTGCATACTGACTGGAATGAATTTGAAGATAACGTTGGATCTTCTAAAAAGAAATGCATATCCTGGCATTTTGGCAATCTCTACCATGCTCCTAGGTATGAAACTATCCTTAGGCCATTATTAATTTCCCTGCATAGGACAATGGGCCTGAAATTGCCATTAGTCATTAGCTGAAGCTGAAAATTCATTAAACACTTGAAAGAGATAAATGAGGTTCAAGTTCAGTATTTACCATGTAGAATTTCACATTTTCAGTCACACTACTTAATTATGAACAGTTCATTTAAAGACAAGGGGTGACAAGTGATGTATAGACTAAAAGACCTCACTAGTTAAACACAGTCATGGCCTGTCCCTTCTGTCCCCTTTTCCTGTGCTGCTCGACCTTGGATAAGCGAGTGCTCCAGATCCTAAACCTTCCACTATTTTCCTCAGTAACAGTGCAGGCATGACAGAGTTATTGAAACTCTTCAATTTATAGCAAAAAGCAGGACTGTAAGGATAAGCATTGCCTTTTATTTTAAATGGATATAAAGTAAAAATCAAAGGATCCGCCTCCTCCAGCTGTGCACCTTGCTGGTCCCAGAGATACTGCGGCTCTGTAGGCAGCAATGCCCAAGCCACTTGCGCATCAGTTCCTGAAGTGCTGCTGTTTTCAGCCCTGCCTCTCTAATTCATGTTGTTGCTGCCAAGGCAGGGGTTTGGGATCTGCTTGAGAATTAGCTATAATTTTCATGCCTGCATGGTAAGTTAAACCAAAATGGGAGTTAGTTCAGGAGTTGATTTGCAAATGGACAACAAGCATCCCTGGAGCGGGGATGACAAAGTCCACCAATGGGGCGGAAGGTAAAACGAAGTGCGTCTTACCTCACCTACTATCAGCTGGTGAGGTAACTGCCCAACCTTTATGAGCCATTTTATGGTTGTCAGAGCCATAAAATCAGAATAACCACTGCCTTAAGTCTATTGCCACAAGGACAGTCTTGCATAAGGCTGGCTTTGTGACCAAAATGTCAGACAAAGCCAGGGGATGCAATTTGACAGGTCGTACAGTTGTACTTAGACATGACTAATTCCTTTAAAGAAGTTGTTCTGAAAGCCAGAGSCTCAGTCTGCAAAGCCGTAGCTTCAAGCTAATGTCACTAATTCAGATAATTAGTCTCGCTGAATTAAATGGGAAGAATTGTGCATGCATGAGTAGCGGTGGAGGATGAGGTGCTTATTTCGTGTTATCAAAATACATGCCACTCATGACAATGAGCAAATGGCTTTCACAGGCATTTTAATGTTAAACTCCTTCCTCTGCATTTATTAATAACCAGCAAAAATATTTACCCTGTGAATTTGCTCCCCTTATTTAGCTTCACATACTGTTTCAGCGCTTTAACACAAGTAACTTTGGACCCTTTTTTACTGCCTTTTCCCACACATCTTGGTGTGGCCACCTACAGGTTTTATCTCCTTGCTTTTTCTACACAGCACCGATACAACATGCAGCACCTTATCGATGACAAATCCAAAGAACAGGGCTAAACTAAAAAGAATTTCAAGTACAGCTCTGCTGGTCATGAGGGTGGAAATACAGGCCTCGGAACACGGGATCTTTGCTTCTAGCGCAAGGGAGAGCAGTTCCTCTAACTAGTTTCTGAATACTGCAACTTTTTTGAGGAAAAAAATCCCCTAAACCACACAACCACCAAAGCTCCATGAGGCCAGAGACAGCAGAGGTCCTGGGGGAGGGGGGGGGGTCACAGAAAGCTGAAGTCAGATTTGTCTCCGTATAGACATTAACTGGATGGATGCAGGAGAACATCCGCCAGCCAGTCCTGAGTTTCCAACTCTTTTCTGAGTGATGTGAGCAGGATGACTGTCTAAGATCAGCAGAATGACAGAAATCAGGATACCCAAATATCTCATGGTTGATTACTAGCTCCAGCAGAAGCTTTTCCCCAGGCAAGGCACTTACAGGGTCTCCCCACCATGGTGGTTCTCCAGTGCCGAGTGAGATCTGAATCATGCTGCAGCCCCTTCTTCAGACAGAGCACTTGCCTATTCCCTCAGCTTCTTGGATCCCTAATTTTGCAAAGCTTGGAAGAACCAAATTACCTTTGCAATCTCTGCTACTCTGTCAAGTTGAATTGAAAACAGCCCACAGGTTAAAAAATTACTGCTGCTAGACATAAGGGATAAACACGTGCCTACCCAGACAACACGATTGTCGGAGCCTTGCTTTGTTAGAGAACCAGATGAAAGATTCAAGTGTAGTCTGATGTGACAGGAGAAGTAAGAAAACCCATCTCTCCAATAATAATTAAAGAAAAAGATTAATACTCCATGGGCTTTCTTTTAATGAGAAAAACAAGTCATTCTGAACAGAGCAAATAGGGGAAGCTGTAGAACCCAAGTAACCTATAAATAACTCACGTTACAAATGCTGAATGTGGGATAAGTACTAAGATTCACTGTTTTCTATAAGCTCAGCAGAACGGGCAAGTATATAGAGGTAATGAGAAAGAACCATTTATTTTATGAGCTGAAATGGTTTCTACAAACGGAACAGTGGCACCTGGTTTTCGATGAAAGATCTACACACTACTTCATCACTATGGTAATTCATATGATTGAACCTGGTCTCATACGATTTTAATGCATAAACTTTTTGAGCTTGCATCACACTATTGTTATGCACTTGCTTTGTGCTTGATCTTCTGTTGTCTTAATTTAAACCAAAACAGCTGAGACAAAATATTCATCTAATCTATACCTGCTGCTGTAATCCTCAATGCCAGCAAAAGTGAGCTGTGTTCAAAGCAATTTTATGTTGGTTGATTAAATATATAAACCACCCACCTGAGGCAGGTGCATTGCCATAACCACTCCATGTAGAGTGGAAAATAAATTATTAGTGTTTTACATCATCCATAGAAAGCAATGAGATCAGTAGTTAGAATGTAAAAAATAGAATGTAGAAAATTATCCAAAATTGAAAAGTTCAGTCAGGAAAAGAAATAAGCATTCTTTGTGTGTCATTATTATCTTAAGTAAACAAATATCAATAATTACTGTTCTGCCCCAAAGACTGTTGAAGAGATGTGTATTTCAAACAATATGACGTCAAACCTGTGGAGTCTACTTTCCACTAGCTGAAAAAAAGAGTAACCACTCTTTTTACGAGATGTGAGTGGTATCAAGCTGGGTATCTGTAAAGGTGATCGACATGCGGTGACACAGCAAATGTCTGTTCCCTTTGAGCCCAGACCGAAGTCATGTCCTACCACAACACTAGGCAGGCTGAGTGCTGCGGCTGGCTGTCTTAGAGATGAAACAAATACTCACTGAGCCCTGTAATGTGAATTTAACCATCACTGCCCTAGGGGAGCAAGCTTTTCCTATGCCAGTGTCAGTCCAGGCAGGGGTAGGGGAGGAAAAAGGGACAGACTAGTGCACTTCAGCCTTCTAGGATCAACCCTTAAAAGCTTCTTTCTCTACAAGGCATTACAATATAGTCAGCTTGGAGTGACACTTCTTATTCAGCTACTTATTCCCGGTCATACAACCACTGCTAGAGTGGTTTCATGCCAGTCACTGCCTCCTTGGCAGGACTGAATAAGCACGTGAGATCCTGTCTGAATAATTCAACTATGTCCTGGCTGTTATTGAAAGCTGCTGCACAGCAGGGAGCTAGTTCAGGGAAGGCTTAAAAAACATCCTTACAATTGCTGTCAATATTATGATCATAAATCCAAGGCCCGATTGTGCAAGGTGCCATGAGAAAGCCGTTAGTCTGGCATCCTCAAAATGCGGGTAGAACTGTCTAAGGACAAGAAAACCACCACAGGAAGGAAGTGGCTAAAAAGATAACCATGGATCTTGGTGGTGGCTGCTCAGCACTGCAAAATAACTGATTAGGTAGTTATTTAGAAGAATGAGTTAAAAAGAATCTTGTCTGCAATTTCAAACATGCTTTGGATGAACCTTGCACAGAGAACTATAAAGTGCTGCTTCCTCTCAGTGTCTGTGCTCAAGTATTTATGGTGTTACCTTTGCTGTGGAGTTCAGATAGGAGGCTCAGTGCTGAGAGATCTACCAGAAGCTTTCTGATGGAATGGGACCTATACCTCCCCACGTTACACCATGCGCCGGATGCAGTCTGATTTTTGCTATAGTACCTCAGAAGGCAGCTACCATTACATTATACCAAAGCTACATGTACTGACTTTTTGTTTTTAATTTAGAAGTGCTTACAGAAATGAGGAAGAGTCTATAAACATTTACCATAGTGAACCTAAGGGAAAGAAAAAAACCCATGTTTTTACTCATATGTCATTTGGGACAATTACCTTTTGCTAAGTGTATGAACAATTCAGAGTCACTATACTTTGTGGACTAACGGAAATAATTTTCCTACAACTAAGGAAATAATCTCCCTTTCGTTACTCGGGGTTACACAGTTCCCTACTCCTTTCTCATCCTCTCTGGCTAAGGTCTATTTTCAATCCCTCAAAAATTGCCGAAGGGTTAGATCTAGCCAAAGTACATTCATAGGTACTGTTTATAGCAACCACAGATTACTCTGTGCCTCACTAAAATGTTCAGGCTGCCTTGATCTATCAGGTCAACTGTGTCAGGAATATCATATGCAGCAGCAATTACAAAATAAGAAAACTACAAAAAAGTCTCTTTCCTTGAAACGATGGCCTTTGTCATTAAGACATGCTAGTCTGAAACCAGGAATGGAAGCTGAAGGATTTTCAGAGAATTGCTTGTCTGCCAGTTCCCTCTTTCCCACAGTGAAAACTTCGAAGCTACATTAGTAGTGGGAGCAGTAACAACGGAGGACAGGGAATCATTTGAGGTGGGCAGAGCTTTCCTTTCCAGGTCTAAACTAATACTTAAAATTGCATGCCTGGAACTGAAGAGGCAGCCAGCACACATGCTGAAAACATTAGGCACACCCTCCTAAAATCAGCTTCTTGAAGAACACTTAATGAGTAAGCAGAGATTAACACACAAAAACGCTGCATCATAGCCGGTTGATTAGAAGAAATGAGTCCCAGGAGAACCAGGAACAGGTAACTGCATTTGTCTCAGAAGCTCACTGGATAGCCTGGGCCAGTCAAGTTTTCTCTGAATCTTTTTCAAGTTGAACCGATCTGCCCTGAAATCTGCTAGCTCGAAACTGCTGCTACTATTAGTCGGGAAACAGAATTCTGAGAGAAATGCTTTGAAATTGTCAGTTTTGCTTCTGAGCGAAGACTGAAAGTAGCTCATCTATGCCGATAAGTTGGCTGCCAAAGGACTGAATCAGTCCTTTGCATTTGACCCTGGTACAAGCGATATGTCTTCTTTTACAAGTCCTGCAGCATCAGGACTCAATCAAGTTAAAGAGCTGATTTTACCATCCTCTAAAATTGGACATCCTGAAGCATGTATGTTTATACAGAAAATGGCTCACAGCACTGAAGAGTACAGACATGAATTCATTATCCTTCTAGTACAAGATCATATGACGTGTAACAGCATGACCAATCATTATGTCCAATGAAAATAATGGATTATAAGCATTTCTGTCTCATTATCTTGTGACAGGATTGTTATTAACTTGTGACCACATGACAGTTTTATAGAAAGACTCCTTGAGGACAGGCTATATATATGCCTGATTCATTTTCCTTTTTTTCCCATTGCTTAGATTGCATAGCAAGCAAGTGTCCTAGATGGAAGGGACCACTCAGTGACTGCTAAACTGTGGGCTTTATAGTTCTCCAAACTTGCATTAACACAAGTGAATATATACCACAGAATTTTTTTCGAACCCAGAAAAGTTGGCTGTTAAGATGGCAAAACAGTCCACAGTGAGAACACAGTTTTCCAGAAAAAGGTTGGAAAGTGTCATCCAATTACAAGGTGGTAATGAGATCTGAGTTTTTTTTCAGCAGGATGGACATCCTACTAATCTGATATGCCAGTGCCAGATTGTGCCTCCAGAAATAATTAACAATACCAGTTGCACAGGTACTTCATCAGTAGAAACATTGGAGAGTGATGAATCCATGTAAAGATTGCACAGGTAGAATAGAAAGATCATTACAGTAGACAGATACATTAATAGGTTAGCAGTGTATTCTTAGTGTATGAAGTTCAGTTTTTCAGTTTCATCTCTCTCCTGGGCTCAATGTCAGTGAAGAAGTTTTGAATAATTTCAAGGAAATCAGAGTTATGATTTTTGTCAGTTGTTTTTATGTATTTTTTTAATTTTACAGCTTTTATAATTTTTTTTAATATTACAGCTTTTAGAAACTACAGAATCATATTTGACTGTAGAGTGCCTAGCTGCAATTTTTCCTGCCGATCATACTGTGTTGTCTTTGTTTCTAAGTGGAACGAGCACAACTCCTACTGGGTATTCACTTCATTGATCAGCATAAAAACAATTAAAATTCTCAGCCCACAAATATTCATACATGGACAATCATGCCACTTGAACTCCAGCTGAAAATTGAGAATGAAGACAGACTACATGAATTTTTACTTACATATGCATGAATATCTATCTGAATTATCCGAATTCCCCTCCATGTTCTAGCTGAGCCACTTTTTAGCAGTAACCCACAGCCTTGTGGCCACACTTGGCCCACTTACACAGTAAATACTTTCTTTGAGCACTTTCAAAGGAGATCAAATTAGTCAAAAGGCTATGAAATTAACTTAAATTTGCAAAATGACTTAATGGAACACCCTTGTAAAAAGGCCAGCCACCACCAGTGGTTCTCTAGGCTACAACGGATTCTGGACAGAGTTTCGTTTTGTCCTATAAAGATCCAGCTTGTTTGAATTAACTGCACAACTGACTTTTTCTTCCTCTGCATAGTATTATCATAGCTGTGAGAGAGAAAGATCCTTCCCAGAAGACCCTCAAGTTTTAAAAACTACACAGGAAGACTCAAGAGTTTCTTCTTGCAAGACGATGTCAGTCATGAAAGTCATTCTTCTACACGTCATCTGATAAAACCCAAGTCTCAATCCTAACACCTTCTGTAAAGCCCAAGATCACCCCTCAAAAGTAAGTATCAGTCAATAGTCAGCCTAAATCAGTTGATTAGCATCATGCCTAGCCTGAAGAGTTAGTAATGAGCTGCATGTATTTTTCTGATTTAGAGGTTTGGACAAGTGTTGTGGTCAATTTTTGAACTGGTATCCAGTAGAAAATTCGACAGATATAGAGACATTTCACACTGAAAGGTTAATGCTGATATGTCTGGGAAGACAGTGGAGGAAAATGGAGGTGTTACTCCTTGGTAGCTCCAGAAATAGTTAAATAAGCTAGTTAAATACCAGATATGGGACATAACGTGCTACAGGAATACTCTCCGAGCTTCTCCTCCAAAAAGGAGAGCAAGCCTTTATTTAGTGGAAACACAGCCTCCTGAACACATTGGAAGGAAATATGGATTGGGAGGGTAAAAACTGAATGAAAAAATAAGCCTGTGTCTCCTTCCAGGAGAGCAGATCAGCCATGGGAGTGAGTGGGTTTGGCTGGGAAGAACTCATCTCCGGCAGATGCAGCCTGGAGCCTGGGGCACATATGAGCACAGAACCTCTGAGGAGGGAAAGCGTCTGTACGAGGCAGCTGGAAATGGGAAAATGGAGGGTGACCTTTTAGATTTAGTTTCAATAGATTTGCAGCCATTTCCTTGCATTTCATCAGAACTGACTTTTATAAACATTTGTGCCGGTGTTCTCCCTTTTGGATGCTGCAGATGAATCCTTTCATTCAGAGTTCACTTGGACCTGGTTTGTGTGGAAAGTGATTGCTAGATAGCAGGCAAGTGTGCAGGCATCTCATGCAAAAGTGCACGGCGAGCGGGAGGGCAGGGAGGAGAAAAGATGGTGTGTACAGGTGGAGGGGAATGGGGGACACAGGAAAGACTGTGATTCTGATCCTGTTTTCTGGGATTCTGTCTCACGCGGCCCCAAGACAGACACCTTGGGAAAGGAAGGAGCCTTTCCACAGCTGGGAAAGGCTCAAACGCCACCCAGGAGCAAAGGAGAGGGTGACCAAGGGGGCTGCTAAAGAAAGCCTTAAAAAAATAAAATAAAGTAGCTGTTTAAGGTGCAATAGTGGCTGTAAGGTGTTAAAAGCTGGGAAGTTATAGCTAAAGTGGTGAATGACCACACTAGCTGCTGTTCAGGGAAAAGTAATGATAAAAAAAAGAAGTCCTGCCTACCATGAGAGTATAGGTCCAATAACATCTCCAACATCTGGGCTCAAGGCTGAGCAGAATGAACTAATTCCAGCTTTCTTGCTTTCCCTGACACAGAGTCACATACCTACATACATCTGCTTGTTTTTACTCACCTCTGTCTTCACCCCAATAAAAGCAGATGAACGGCATTTGCCGTTGAGCTACTAGCAGTACCAAGTTCAGGTGTTTCAGCATCAACCATGCAGGGGTACAACTGACGCCTGGTGTTTGACCGCCTGGGATAGCACTACAGAGTAAATTAAACAAATACCTTTCACTTTACAACAATAAGAGGGCAGCGAATTGCCAAAGATAAGTCCTTCCCAGGGTGTTAATTCAGTTGAAGTCCAAGAGTCTGAAGGCAGATGCTATTCTTCAAGTCTCTGCTTTGATTCCAAAGTAAATGGAAGACAGATCCAGGTTAACTCTGCTTCTATCTCCTTAGACCAATGCTTAACTTGCATGGCTTGCAAAGTAAAAATAAAAACAAAAAACCACACACACACACACACACAAAACCCCAATGCCCCCCAACACTGCCTTAATAATCTATTATTGTACTGTCATTTGACAATGACCAGACAGAAGAAACTAAATAGGAAAAATGACCAAATTAAAAGGCTTGGAAAAAATTTCTCTCAAAAAATGGCTGGATTTTTGACTAATCCCTTTTTCATCCCAACCGTTTCATAAATACCAGGCTTTCTTGCATTCAAATTCCCCTTCATTTATTCTTTTTTAAGGTAGTGAAACAGCCCTGGCCTTTGGCTTTTAATTTCACACCAGCTCGAAGAAATACTCAAAGTTCCCTTTGACTGCGGCCCGGCTGCAGCCTGCCACAGTTCAACAGCTCCTCAACAGCAGGGTTGTGACCGTGCCCTTTAAAACCTTCACAGTTTAAAGATCTTGCACACAGAGCACTCTTTTCCATTAAATTGGTTTGCACGCTGCCCCTCCAAAAGCCTTCTTTCCTCCTGCCTCTTGTGACTTACTTACTATTTGTGGTTTGTTTTTTTTTTTTTTTTTTGGCTCAAGGCTAACATGGGGAAGG
The DNA here is from genome assembly GCA_035582835.1 of Phoebastria nigripes. Classification (NCBI taxonomy): domain Eukaryota; kingdom Metazoa; phylum Chordata; class Aves; order Procellariiformes; family Diomedeidae; genus Phoebastria; species Phoebastria nigripes. The sequence goes on along the minus strand of JAYKAV010000227.1, from coordinate 28,199 downwards.
CTGGGCAATTTAGTCACCCAACAGAGTGCTTACCATTACACGAACAATGATAACAGCGTGCCACTGTGCTGCTTCCTACCTTAAGTAGGATTAATGGAAGGAGGCAAGCTTGCTGAAAAGAGATCACAGAGGAGACTCCAGCTTTTATCCAAAAAGGGCTCGGGCCGTGCTCTGGGATTACGCACCTGGCCGCGGCCACTGCTGTAAATATCTGCCTTCCTGGCGGGAGGAGGCGAGAAGAAATGGAAAGTGGCATCACCCCACGCTAAAGCTTTACCTGCTGATGAAACCGGGCAGGGTTATGGGGTTTTGTTTACTTGCAGGCCTGAAATGGAATGGAAACAGGCCTCACGCAAGCTTGGACAGAGGAGACGCGGGTAGGGTCAAATCGGGGTGCGTGTTTTTTAAACAAGGGGCAGCGTGTTTGTGATCTCCCGGTTTGCATCACCACCAGCCAGGAGAGGAGAGGAGAGGGAGAAGCCAGCCAGGGCTCTGGAGAGGCAGCTCAGCCTGCAGCTGGGGGGACCCACAAGAGGCTTCAGAGGAAGCAGAGACTGTCCAGCCTTCGTTTGAAGTCGCAGGATTTGTGCAGAGTCTTGCTTCCAAAGAAACCTAGCTCACCAGTGCTTTTAGGTGTCATCATGGAGGAGAAATCTGTGCTGGGGGCATCACTCCTCCTTTCCATTCCTGGCTTCCCTGCTGTCCCCCAACCAAAGGACTCCAAGGACCCATGCACAAGTCTGGAAAGCCCCCCTGAAGGCATCCAAGGTGCTGGACGTGGGTCCCAGGACGTTGGAGTTTGGTGGAAGAGGGGTCATACCCAGCACACAAGTCTGTTCACATAAGGCTATTGCTCAGGCAGTAAAAATAATAAATAAATAGTTTTTTAAAAAGGCCATTTTATAACTCTAGCAATTCCCTCCTTTGGAAATCTCTGACAACCCCCATTGCTTAGCTCTCAAAAAGCAACTCCACCTCAAAAATCACTTCTTGAAAGAATGGTTACAGCAAAGAGCAAACTCCCTATTTCTTCTTACACCTCCCACACAGAAATGTCAGAAACATACTGCCAAAACATTTTCTACCATGACTGGCAACTTGCTTGCATGCCAAGAGAAAGGAACTTGTAAGAACACGCAAAAGTGTAATCTTGCCATTCCCTGCCTTTAAAAAGATGGTAACTACTTCTAATTAAGTTTGAAGAAGAAAGCTACACTATATTGGTTCTATTTTTTATTTTAATCTTAAGCAATTCACCCATGTCTAGTCTTCTACCTACAACATGAACAAGAGTTAGAATATACCATGCACAGGTAAAATTTAATTAGCTAACACTTGCTCATTATCCTAGACTGCCATTTGTATTCCCCATGACCTGTTTAGGAAATGATGCTGCTTCTTCTGCAGTTCAAGTGTTATTTATGTACAGTCCCATCATCACTTTGTCAAAACCAAATGTCTGAGGTGAAGAAAGAAGCCTGCACTGCACTAATTGCTCATTGATACCCTAGTCGGGCTTACCAGCCTTTTTTAAAAACAGTTATAAAAGACACCATAGACCAGGATCTCTATCCTGCAAGAGCCATTTTAACTATTTCCTCCTGTTGATAAGCAGGTTTCTCACAGAAAGAAGAAAGAGCAGCTGATATCCAAGCCTTAAGGTATTTCTTTAAAAAAAAAAAAAAAAAAGCCATTTTGTATTTGAGGGCACAACTGTATTTCCTCAAATCATGTGCAGAGATAGGAGAGGTCTGTGATTTAGGAGTGATGGCAAAGTCAATGAGTCTTACGTCAACATCCTTTGTCCAAATCTAATTTGATAGTGATGAAAAGGTGTCACTTAGTGATCTCTCTACTTGAAATGAATTTATGGTAAGACACTTAATGGGCAGGTGCTTAAAATAGAAAAGCTTTTCTTATACCTGTGGCAGCTTCAGCAGCACTTTTTCTGTAGATAAACAGAATACCAATGATATCAGTTCAGACAAATAAATCAGCCCATATTGTTTTGAAGGGATCAATTGATCAAAGGAAAAAAAAAACCCTCAAAGAACATCTTCCCCCCACTCTGCCTCTCTGCTATCACAGTAGAAACTTCTGATACATAATTCCTCTGACAAACCACATTTCCATCCCAGAGAAACAGCAAGCCTTCTTCACAACACCTCACAGAAAGGTGGTCTCAAGCAACAGCAGAGGAACATACAGAAAACTAACCTCAAATTATTTGCTTTCCAGACTCTAAGTCATGATTTCTTTCTTCTGAAAAGTCATTTCACCCTTGACCTCCCATCCAGCCCTTAATCTGTTCCCCAGCTCTGAGGATCTTTGCAGGAACAGACACAAGTCCACTGCAGGCGGGAAGAGGCATTTCCCTGAACCATGACTTATCAGGGGTATGACTTCAGCAATATGTGTTTAGGCACACCTGTATAATAAAGTTACAGGTGAAGAAAGTGAAGTAATACTGTTCTTGATGCAGGCTTATCCTTGGCTTTGGAGAAGTTAGAAAGATGCTTTGACACAGCCGAAGAGCTGTAGAGCATGAGACGAAAGCAGGAAAGAGGCAACAGAGATGAATCATCACCTGGTCTTGGTTTGCAGTCACTCCAGCCTTGCCTAACCCCCCTACAATGGACACATTGGAGCATATGAAAACAGAATTAACCCTGTGAGTAGCATTCCTCATCCTGCTCTATGCAAATACCACCTCTAGAGTTACAGAAAACAGTGGAACTGAGACCAGCTTGAAATTGAGGTGTACTGAAGCTACTGGTGCTGCACTGATAGCTTAAAAAATCCAAACAACAAGTAAAAAGCTCACTGTAAGCCGCTGGACCCAAGGATGGTCTTCATGACTGTTTTTTCTTTTCTAGTCAGGGATGTTCTTTTTTAAGCTGAGTAGTAATTAATATTTAAGGAAGAGCTCCAGGATACTAATTAGTCCATGCTACTGTCGTGGTTTAACCCCAGCCAGCAACTAAGCACCACACAGCCGCTCGCTCACTCTCCCGCAGCAGGATGGGGGAGAGAATTGGAAAGGTAAAAGTGAGAAAACTCGTGGGTTGAGATAAAGGCAGTTTAATAGGTAAAGCAAAAGCCGCGCACGCAAGCAAAGCGAAACAAGGAATTCATTCACTACTTCCCATCGGCAGGCAGGTGTTCAGCCATCGCCAGGAAAGCAGGGCTCCATCATGCATAACGGTTACTCGGGAAGACAAACGCCATCACTCCGAATGTCCCCCCTTCCTTCTTCTTCTCCCCAGCTTTATATACTGAGCATGACGTCACATGGTATGGAATACCCCATTGGCCAGTTGGGTTAGCTGTCCTGACTATTCTCCCTCCCAGCTTCYTGTGCACCTGGCAGAGCATGGGAAGCTGAAAAGTCCTTGACTAGTAG